>DWJZ01001192.1:0-24860 GCA_018249125.1 Asbolis capucinus | reverse complement strand
ACAATTAATCATGTTTTACTGAAATTAATTTACACGTAAATGAAATATAAAATTACCGTCTATAAAAGCCTTGAATACCATCATAGACCTATAGAAGAGATTTAGTTTTCTAGTGACTGTACGTTTTGAAACAAGTAAATTCAATTCTCATTTATATTAAAATAAAAAAATGAAGTACCTTCCTATCCTATTTGGTTTCGTGGCGTTTGTATCTGCAATAAAACAGGTAAATAATTTAAGAGCTTAAACAGAATACAATTAATTATGTAAGTGACAATCTATTTTTCGGTAAAGTTTTTATAAAATAAATAAATAACTTTGGAGAAACTCACACACGGCCATCTGACCCCAAACTAAGCGTTAGTTTGTAATGTTGATCAGAAAACTGATAAACATACATATATGTTCATAAATTCATACTTATAAAAAGGAAAAGCAAAAATATTAAAAGGACCAATAACTCCAAAATTACTTGTTAGACTCGCTTTAAAAAAATGGGACCACATCATAAGCACCAGCTTTTGATTAAAAAAATTCTTCAAAATCGATCCACGCAGTAAAAAGTACTGATAAATACTAACGAATTGAGTACCTTCTCCTTTCTTGAAGTCGGTAAAAACAAGTTCTTGAAAGAAAAGAGGCGTGACCACAAGTGCGCCAAAAAAGAGCTCTTTAGTACTTTGGAGGGCAAGTAAACTCATCGGTACCAGTTATTATTGTTAGAAAACAGTCGTTAAAATATGTCATGTACGTTCGTAATTTATGTTTCCCACTGTCAACTCAACGGGACTGGTTTGATATGTCCAGTTCATATTGGGGAATTGACCTAGAGTAAAATAAACCTCCTTAAATTATGTATTAAAAAAAAATAAGTATATTTATCAGTTGTTTGATCACCATAGTACATACATACTATAATGCTTAGTTTCGGATTTGATAATCGTGTGTAAGATATCATGAAATATTCATTTTAAAAATATATTTAAAAATTGAAGACACTTGTACTGAGAAGTGATTGATTATTATAATAAGCCAATACTGGCGTACTATATTTGAAATTATAGTGAAAAATTTAGCGCGAACAAACCTTTACTGAAGGGAAATGTTTAGTAATTTTGTACACGGTACAGGTTGTACTAGCCAAAAGTACATGAGCTAAGCTTTGGAGGACACGAAACACCGTCGGTCCGACCCATTGTTACCGTTAGATAGCAATCGTTAAGTCATGTCGGAGGCCTTTGGGTCACAAAAATTCCGTCACTTGTGTTCGCCACTAGCGTCCATGATTAAGCAATGAAGCAGCGTGGTGGATGATATACGCCTCCTCGGGATGGAGAGAGACCCTCATGCTAAATATTGGGTCATCAATGAATTGAAACCATAGATTGATCGTATTAAGAAATTTAATTTCTGTACCTGTAGTGCTACAATAACTAACTTATAAATTATATTTCATAAACTACAGGAAAAATTCCCACTACGTCCAGAAAATAAAGAGAATATAATGAAAGCAGGAAACGAGTGTGCAGCAGAACTTAAAATTGATCCTGCTGTATTCCCAAAAGTAGCAGAAGGCACTCTACCAAATGATGACGTTCATAACAATTACATCTTCTGCATAGCTAACAAGGTTAAAGTGACCGATGAAAATGGTCATATACTTGTAGAGAAAGCAGCAAGCTATCTAGGTGATCATCCCCTCGCCGAGAAATTTAAAGAAGCGTTTGCAAAATGCAATGAAATAAACGAAGAGAACCCCATTCAAACGTACCTGCGGGTATATCGATGTTATTTTGAAACCTCTCCTGTAATATATGCACTTTAAACTGTAATTATTTAACAGTAATAAAATGGTTTGGTTTGGATTTGTTTGACATGTTACTTAAGGAATCCTACTTAATATGTTCATCAGCTTTTGAAAACTATCTATCAGTCTTTGACATGTTATTTTGTATTAAGCTAAGGTAACGGGAAGATTTGCGTGATAAATTCAAAGAAATATTTTTTCCTGATCAAATAATAAAGACGTTTTCAAGCCAATTGTACTCTCGACTCTTATACACGGAACTTGTTTTTTCGATAAGCTACAGAATTGTTTAAATATTTTGGGCTGTGTATATGTAGATTGAATATTAAACGTATTTTAAAGCCAACTTTTTTTAAATCAAATCGGTAATCTCAGAGACAATCATGCACATATGCACAGACAAACTGCAAAACTTCTAAAAATCTGCGTTCTATTTTTTGCTATAAACTCCCAGAAACAGGGTTTACTAAATAACTATGACGTCCAGACAAAGATCAGTTACAAATGTATCATACATAGATGTTGAGTATTGATAATATTGACAGGCTGGTTATTCTAGTCGTCAGCGAACCTGACTGCTACACCGAAGGTCGTGCGTTCGATTCCCACCCAGGTCAAGCTTTTCGGTGATGAACAGGAATGTTTGTTCTGTGTGTCTGGGTGTAAA
Organism: Asbolis capucinus; assembly: GCA_018249125.1. Lineage (NCBI taxonomy): Eukaryota > Metazoa > Arthropoda > Insecta > Lepidoptera > Hesperiidae > Asbolis > Asbolis capucinus. The sequence continues at coordinate 22,386 of DWJZ01001192.1, read as the reverse complement.
TATCTGTATAAGTATGTTCTAAAAAATATATCTATATATAAATATATGTGTGAGTGTATCAATTGTCTGATCACCATAATATATGCTAATGCTTAGTTTGGAGTCAGATGACCATGTGTGAGTTGTCCAAAGATATTTATTAATTTATTTTATTTTATATTGAAAATTATTATGATTACACTAACTTCAGCCAGCCGCCTAACAACTGTAAAGCCAGTTTCACCTTTTTAATTTTTTTTCCCGTACTTTAGTCGTACTCCTTCCCAATATTCAACTGTCTCTCGTTCTGATGCAATGTATTGTCGGTGTATCAGGAGCCAGTTAGTGTTATAAACTCCGATTGCTTCTGCGATATACAACTTATCTACTTTCTTAGTCTTTTCGGCAGCTTCCAGCCTGCTGTTACTAATGACCCTGGGCGGCGATGATGTTTGGTCAACACTCATTGCTCTGAAAAACTTCTCCTTTTGGCTGCATCTCACTATCTCATATAGTTCAGTTTAGCTCAATCCTTCAATTTCCATTTCCGGTACTCAAAATCTTCAATTTCAACACATCCTTGGTCAACACTCATCGGACTGAAAAACTTTTCCTTTGGCACCATTTCACTATATTGTATAGTTTAGTTCAGCTAAGCGATCAGCCCCTTCATGTTCCGCATTAGAAATTCCAGAGCCCTAATTTTAAATAATCTTTGGTAAGCACTTATCGCAATGAAAAAAAAATTGGTTTGGCAGCATTTTCTCGTATATCTTAGCTAACTCATTGATGTTTCATATCAGGAACTACTGATAATACTTTGCTTAACGTTTCTTAAAGTAACTTATAAATATTAAATTTTCCTCTCGTTTTTTCATCTCCCATGTCCATAAAATCATCTCCTACATAAACCTCCTCGCCTCCGGTACAGCTATCAAAACTTTCTTCATCTCTGTTATCCTATTCAATGTGATACACAAAAACAATCCCTACATATTTTTTAAGCTGTCATCTAATACTAGTCCTACACTATTCTACACTATTATTTTCATCTCTCGTTCCTTTCAATTTAGACTGCTTTCTCACTTGCATGGAGCAACATACAATACCCAACGTCCTCATACTCAATCAATTTGCTTGCTCACTACCACATTTTCAGCCTGATTAATTAATTAATATTATAATATTTTGTAACCGAAAACATCACGTGCAACAACAACAAAGTAGATTTGTTCCCTGAAATGTACGGAAGTTCTAATTTCGTCTACTTATTCTTAACCGTTGTAGATTTGCTTTGCCTGAAGTCAAGTGTTGAAAGAGCACCTGGATTAACATAAACTATGTAACGGGCAACTGGAGTAGTACGAATGTACAAAATTTCGTATGTTTATTGTAAGCCGTTGAAGAGTTCTTCTGAAAGAAGCCAACTGATGAAGGAGGACCTGCATCACCATAAGCTATGGAATGGACTATTGGAGTTTTATGCACCTACAAAATTTCGAACGTGTATTGTTAACTGTTGAAGAGTTCCTTTGCCAGAAGCCAATGTACAATATTCTGACAGGCATATGATGGCAGAATATCTCATGAGTCAGAGTAATATCATTTAGAAGTGTAATCGTAAGACATTTGACGTAAATTTGACAAGATGGCGTCCAAGATGGCATCTGAAAGCCGATCATAAACTGAAATCCCAAATTTTGGAAGGTGGCTTATCTATAGTTACGTTATTATAACTTACATACATAAAAAAATGTACATGCATCAATTTCTGTAGCCTATTGTTGAGTTAATCTGAGTTCTTCTGAGTAGCTGCTTCCAGAAAAATGGCTATGACTTTTTACATTACACACGTAAAATTTTGTTCATGCCCTGAGTGTAAAGTTTATATGATGAGTAGATACGAGTTCTAATTTAATGGCTTCAGGTAAAGGAACTTCATAATTTTTTAATATGTGAGTAAAATGTTGTTCATGTAAACGATTCAGACGGCACACAGCAACAGGACATCTATAAAACAAGTTTTTTTTTGTAACTGATGAAGCTTGGACCATAATTCTCCAAGCGACTTCAATACGGATATGTGAAGGAAAACGTGGAACTAATAAGAGTGAATTCAGTTGTCCCTGTCATTGTCCTTGTAATATAACTTGTGAGTACTAAAGTAATGACTACTACAAATGTCAAGTTCACAAGGTGAGTTACCAGTATAACATATTTCTCTCCTTTGTTTCTCTTCTGAACTTGACTCTGAGCCTGCCTCAAATTTATGGGGTACAAATCGCTGAATATCTACATAGGAAGTTTTACATCTTTAGTTCAACGTTTTCGTTGCTATAAATATCAATTTACTTGACGCATCCCGTATCAACATTGAGACAATTAATTAATTATATTTATAAATATTCTTCGACAACTCACACACGGCCATCTGAACCCAAACTAAACGTTAGCTTGTGCTATGGAATAATATATCCATGACTAATAAAATATTCATGACTATCTAAAAAAAAATTTAAAGACTATAAAAGTAGACAAATATTCCGATTCCTTAACAAGCACAACATGTCACTCCGTATTACAAATTAGACACGTTCAAAATGATATAAAACTCAAATTGGACAAATCTTGATATGTCCCGTATCATGTACCACTACCCCAGATCTCCTCACACAATGTGAAGGTCCACCATGCTGGCCAAGTGTAGACTGCTATCTGTGTAATGGAACCTGTATATTATCTGCACAATGGTTTCATTAATTTAACAAGAAATACACACACACACAGTTTTTAATCAGGACTGTTTTTATTGAGATGACGATTAAAAGCTGCTCGTCTGGGATTGATTGAGCTTTGATGATCAATAATAAAAAAAAATTGTCTATCTTCACAATTATTTCAAAGTTATGTAAGATGTGGTTGGTCAATTAGTTCTATGATAAATATTTATTTATATATATTAAAATTTACCGCATATTCTTATTACTCCTCAGATTAAATTATGATAATAGGCTGTTAAATTCTCCACAGGAAATTATGACGAAGTAATAATAGAATAAATTAGCATAAATTTTATTACCTGAATAAAGATTTAATTATTAAATTTAAATACGAGTAGTATATGAAATTCATCGCAATTATACGTAAAATAAAAAATTACAATATTCGGCTTATAAAACCAAAAGCAGAGAGACATAACCAAACGTTGGCAATATTGCTATATGATTGAAACAGAATATGCCATATTAATTATACAAGTGAAGTAAACAATAAGCAGATATCGTCAAAATTAAAAATGAAGCCTATCTCTATATTACTCGGATGTGTGGTCTTCGTATCTGCTATAGAACAGGTTAGTATAACAACAATTATTAGAAAAAATAAATCAATTAACCAATTTCTGATTTTATTCTTGAATGTATTTTAACATTTTAATTTGAACGAATGAATTCCATTCGTTGGTGATTATATCATTGAATTATAAGTGTTATATATTTATTTATTTAATATGTCTGATGCCTAATAGCGAACATTATACCAATAATAAATTATTTTTACTTATGTCTCGTGTCTAGGAAAAATATGGACCGGATATACTTTAACATTGTGCGCGCGTACTTAGTCAAAGTAAACCGTAAATTAGGGACAATTTAGAATTGTGTGATTTTTTATTTATTGACAACTCATATTAGCAAAGTAAAAAACAAAGTCTTTGTTTTATTAAACAGCTGTTGTGAAGCATGAAGTAACAAAGTAGAACAATGTTACTTCACAATATTATATTATGTTAAGGAATGAAGGAAGGATTGCAATCATTTGCCTGCATCGGTATTCCCGTTTGATTACAATGCAATTATCTTTAAGTCAAGAGTGAATAGGCTTTTACTAAGTTAGTGCACGTTACCATCGAAGACTTCATCGCCACTTACCCTCAGGGGGGATCGTAGTCAAGCACCAAGTTATCTAAGGTTAAAAAAATACATAATATTATAAAATCTAAATGTACCCGCAGGTTGGTTTACCTACTTGAATTGTTTTATTATTACCAGTGGACCAAAAAGTGCAGTACAATTAGGGATAACGAATCGTTGCTTGTTCATCTTGCACGCAAAAACTACTGATATAAATTAAATTTGACATATAAGTTGATTGTAGTTTGAAATAACAAATAGGTTACTATTATTTCAATGTTCCACGTCAAGGTCAGGGTGGAAACTAGTAACGTATAAATATGAATTTCTTGCCAATTAAGTATTCAAATTTAATTTGTTCAACTTTAACCACCTGGATCCACAGCTTTAAATAGCCTTCGAAGCAAGATCATCTAACTCGACCCACGCCCAATTTTACTTTACCTGGTGACGTACCGACCGCTAAGTTGTTTATTTCAATTACAGGACATATACAAAGTTAGACCAGAGACACTGGAAAAGTTTAGGAAAGTGTCAGATTCGTGTGCAATAGAACACAATGTTGATCCGGCAACATTTACAATAATCACATCGGGCTTAGTACCAGAGGATGAAACGAATAATAAATATCTTCTATGCTATTTTCAAAAGATTGGCGTAACCAACCAAGATGGCCATGTTAATGTTGATAAGGTAGCTCGTTACATAGGAAATCATCCTCGAATAGAGGAATTCCGAGAAGCAATTATGAAATGTAATGAAAAAAGCCAAGGAAATCCAGCTGAAATTATTGTACAAATATATCATTGTTATTCCAATACATCTCCTATATTGTTTCAATATTAAAACAAGAATCTGGCGGAGTGGCTGGAACCCTGTTTTAAAGATGATTATTTCAAAAATAATTGATGTACATCATAGTTTTTTCTCAGAAAAAGAAACTTAGTATTGTGTAAATGTAAAATAAATAAAAAAATAATAAAGTGTTTTTCGTAAAAAAGTTAATTAATCTATGTATTTAACTAACTAAATTTGTTAAAATAATATTAAGCCTAACAAATGTTAGGCATTACAAAAATAGTACTCTGAGTTGGATTGCCCAAAATGACAAAATATTAAGTGATATTTTATGAAGTGACTTATAAAATGACATTTTTGTCGTTGTCAATGTCACAAAAATTAGTTCCGAAATGTCAAATAGATCCCTTAAATCAGTGAATTCATTCTTATAGATTTTCTACTTGTCTCAATTTGTGACAGACAGAAGCCATGGCGGATGAAAACAGTGGCAGACAGAAGCAGGAAGTCTCCTTTAATTTCTTTCCCTTATTGCTTTAATTGCAGTGACGATAATTTGAACATGGCCTCAGGAGAAAACAATACCTTGAAAGTATCATACTCATTCAAAAGAAGTTGTAATTGCCAAAAATAAGAATTCAGTATTATTGCACGTTCAGGTCACTGAAACGTAATCTTGCCCGTTGCATTTACTTTTTCTTTAAAGGCACTGTGAAACATGGCTTCTCGATCGGCTGACTTCCGAACTAGCTCTCAATCACGTTTGTTCCTTTATCGAATACCAGCTATTATCCGCGGCGTAGCCCGTGTCTTGAAACTCATTTAAGTTTCTCTTACAGTTGCAGCAGCTTTCTCTAATAACACTCTCATTTGAGTCCTTTTTTTCACGAATTAACTTACCAGGACAAATCATTTTTATTTCCCGGGATAATATGTGGCTTATGTTACTTCTAAGATTCCATAGTACAAATTAGCGAATATTTTTTTAATCGTTTTGGAGCCTATTCGGCGAAAACGAATATAAATTATTTCCTCTGTTTAATACTGTTTAAGACTAGTAAAACAGACAATACTTTAATCTCCATTTTTAAGTTATAGTTCATTCCACTGTGAATATTTTCTCAACCTGTCTTTTCTAAGGTTCGTTTTATATTAGACAACTTTGAAAAGTTACTGTACCTTTATTATTGTGTGTAATGTTTGTACTTTAGAACAACAAAAGTATATGCAATCATAGAATATAAAAAGGCTTAATATAAACCTAATATAAAAAGACTTATTGCTTATGATTTAAATACTTTGAGTAAAATTTTTTTGAATATTCAGAACAAATATAGTATACAGCAAAATAATTTCACTTATTAAAAGATAAAATTGATTAGACAAAAAACACGGGAAATAATGTTGACAAATTTACAATTATGTTAATTAAATGACAGTTTTTTAAACCAAAAATGACATTAAAAATTATATTAATTTAATTTAAATTAAAGTAAATTATTTTAAAATGTGTTATTTACTGCATACTGAATGCGTACAGAATAGCACTCGCGCTCATGCCATCATTATCATAATTGTCAAGATTTTGTAACACCAAAAATATCTTTGCTGTGTTACCGGCTGAAAGATATTGTCTCTTCTACCACTTTATGGTTGTTATTTAACATTCTTATAGCACACGTATAAATGTAATCTCTACTTTAAAGAATCCTAAAATGCAATGAAAGATTTTTTATAAGTTGCACGGAACTTCTTTGATTCCTTATAGCACTTTGTTGATTTGGTCAGTTACCACGGTCATGCTAATTAACAGAAAAATTATATTATTAATAATTACACCTTTTACCGGGAGACTTTGATTATAAAATAAGTCATTATAAACTTAATTTAATTTTAAAAATTAATTATAAAAGCAGTTAAAGTTACGAATAATTTCAATCATTGTTTGTTTGCCGTTAATGACTGACTTTTTTAATAAAGTGATGTTATAATAACATAACCTAATTGAAAATTGAAAATGAGAATTCTCTGCACTACCTTCGGATTTGTGGCCTTCGTGTCTGCTATAAAACAGGTTAGTACAATCCTACTAATATTATACATGCAAAAGTTTGTGAGGATGGATGTTTGTTACTCCTTCAGGTAAAAACTACTGAACGGATCTGAGTAAAATTTTGCCCAGAGATAGATTGTACTCTAGAAAATGATTGATAAATTGTACTGTGGACCCTAGTTTATTGATAAATCTGAATTACCTTAAAGTTCTGGAATTGAACCTACCGCTGTCAAAAAATAAACTTTACACTGTTACACAAATACTTGCCAGCAGACTACCAACTGGACTATAAGATTATAAAAACAATTATATTCAATGTTCATTTATATAAATTCCAGGAAATATTCAAAATTAAGGAAGAAACTGTACAAAAAGTCCATAATGCAGGTACAAGGTGTGCAGCGGAACTTAACGTCGATCCAGGAATGCTTAACAAAATTGTAGATGGCACAATACAAAGAGACGAAACCAGTAATAATTATCTCTTATGCTATTTGAAAAAGGTTGACATAGTTGACAAGGATGGCCACGTTCTGATTGACAAAGTAACACGTTACATAGGAGAGCACCCTCTACTAGAGAAATTTCAAGAAACGCTTAGAAAATGCAATAAACTTACGATGGAAAATCCAGCTGCAACAGCAGTTGCAATGTTCCGCTGCTTTATTGAAAACAGTCCTTTACGGTTTGATTTACATATAAATTAAATGCTTGATTTTATTATGTTAGTAGGTGGTCCGGCACAAGTCTGGCAAAGTTTCATAAGTGACATTATAAGGTAATCCAGAGTTTTAATCTGAATAAAGATACCTTTAGTAAGTTCTCATTACAGTTTTTTTTTTCATTTGATTACCTTGCAAATATTATGAAACCAACTTTAACAGTCCGTGTACATTCCCGGTACATTTTATTCACGATTACTATCGAACAATTTCTCGTGGACAGCTTTGGATGAAACGCCCAACACTTTATTTTACAAAAATTCTTGAATGTGGTTGCTAACAGGGATACCAATGCCACGGGATACAATGTGACTGTCAAATTATATAAATATTAATTAAGCAACGGTAAAGAAATCAAATGGTTTTTAAGAATAGCTCGATAGTAATCATATGAAAGAAAAGTACCGGACAATAATTACTAGTCATGGAAGTTTGTATATTGTATATAACAGTTAATCTTTTACTTTCATACATTAATATTCAACGTGACTCCGTATCTTCTGTATTCTTCTTGATTCTTCGTTGACGCCAAATTGCATCGCTGTAACCAATGGTCGTAATTGTGAAATAATATTTAATGTTTTGTGTTTATTGCTAGCTACGGTGGATGTAATTATAACATAGAACGTTATTAAAACTATTTCTTAGTTTGTTGGTAAATCAACGAAGATACATATATCGGTAGGTATATTCATACGGACAGAACTCTTATTGATCCTTACTATGATTGTTAATACGACAGAAGCACTATCTGTTGGTCTGTAACCTTTTAACGCATTAAGTACTGAACTGATTTTGAAACCTGATATAGAGGTAGAACAATAATTGAGGAATTTTTTTTCTGTTAAATGGCATGAAGAGGATGAAAATACTTTATTATCGAAGATATAAGTGTATGAGATTTGCACTAGATGTGGTGTTGACTGTGGAGGTAAAGAGGGGATTTAAAAGACTCTTCACGATATACCAAGTGGAGACGGTATAAGGTGTTCAATTTTCGCTAATTATGCAAAAGCTAATAACAATTACAAAATTCATGTTATGTTAAAGACAATTTAAAAGATATAAATCATATTAATTTAATTGAAACGAGTGTTTCACTTCTTACTAATATTTATTTCATTTTAATTAAACTTGACGAATGCAGTTATAGCAATTACGACGAATGGAAACGTTATGTCTTTATTATTACTAAAATAGATTTATTTTTCATGCACTTCAAGCAACTTAATGACGATAAGATCAGCAATGCATGCGAATCCAATTCTTACAGTAACTTAACGACATCTGTTATCAAATTAATAGGTACTATTAATTACTATTAACTATTTATATAACTATTTTATTAACAAAAATACAGAATCAACACAAAAAGTTGAAACGGTAATTCCACTTACGAAGTTGTAAATTAATATAATATGAAAGATGGTGACAGTTGAACCAGAAATTCTATTACTAGTTATTATTTCCAACAACCTACATAGTATAAAAAATGAGAAGAAATCCACAAAACAGCATGCAATTAGAATCAGGTTAAAATATGTTAATTTATCTAATTATTTTGTCTAATATCATAAAAATACGATTAATTTAAGGATACTTCCTATATCATAGTCAGCGAATCAGGCAAAGGACTATTACAGACATGTTTTTAGGAATAACAGTGTTAAGTAGATATCAAAAGCTTTTAGCAAAGGGGAGATCTCCCGCCAGGCGAGGTGTTATGCCTGGGGAGCTCCGATACTTGTTAGTCGGAACTTGTATATATGCTAACAATTCAGGAAACATCAATAGCGTGATTCAGGTTTCGTCGTGACGTCATCGCATGACGTATTGTGCGATGTCGCCACAAGCTTAATAAGCCAATGTCATGTCGCTGCACAAGTCGATAATTCTACCTTAAGGCAGCATCCACTTTTGGGCGACCAGCAACTGCTCTTGCAGAAATGTCGTCATCCATTGTCACTGACTATCTACTACCAACATTCTCCTTCTATTATACAGCTTAGCTAAGAGAGACAACTAATACGTACGTTATACAACTAATATGTACTCGTCCATTATACGTGGTGCGATTTATATTTGAACAAATATCGATAACATTTATTACAATAGTTGTATTTTTATATATGTATATAATGACAAATTAGTATCCTGTAATAAACATTAAAATACTATTTCTCATGCGAAAGATTATAAATATAAAATAAGTAATATCTTATAAAATATGGTTTGTCAATAAAACATGTTATTTCATAAATCACATCTGTATAATTTTAACAATATTAGACAACTCGTTTTGATTTCGATTGACGATAAAAGTTTTTCAAAATCTAAGAAGTCAAAACAATTTTAAATACTTAACTATAAAACTTTCTTACGATATAAAAATACTCAATTATCATATAAATAACAACAAATAATCAAAATAAGTATAATAAAAAACATACATTAACCATTTAACTTACTCACTTGGTGACCCCGGTCTGAACGACCGGCTTGGCGCTAAAACTACGCGGTTACGCGTACACCCGTTTTGCTCATACGGAGTTTACAATCAGCAGGGAGCATAAGGCAGCGACTCAAAATTACAATTAAATTCGACGAACAGTGTAAAAGATGTAATTTTTTCAAACTACCCCAGTTTACACACGCATTACCAATGGTAGTTAGAGGGATCTTGAATTAGATTTAATATTTTTTTATTTCGGCAATTTTTATTTAAATATAGCACAGTTATGTTAATAAACATAGCTGTGAAAGCATAAATACCAAAAATTATTACCTAACGTCGTATATTATTGTAATTTTAAGGTACATAACATTTTAATTGTTAAACATATTAAATGAATTATAAAAGCAGTGAAAGTTAGATAAAATTTTATTCAGCGTGTTGTTTTTATTAGGCAGTGAGATTATTATATAAATTTAAATTAAATATTAAAAATGAAAATTCTCTACACTATATCCGGAATTGTGACCTTAGTGTCTGCTATAAAACCGGTAAGTATTAATCTAGTTAGTATTAATTGATAAATAAGAGTGAATAGGCTTCGCTAAATTACTGCGCTTTACCAACTAAGGTCGCATCACTGCTTACCATCAGGCAGGAACCGCGGTCAAGCAATAATTTGTATAACGTAAAAAAACAGAAAATCTTAAGTAAAAACACACCTTGAAGTTTTGGAATTGAGCCTATCCCTATCCTAGTGGGGATAAAACTAGCAAATAGGGTTATTACTAATTGGGTTACAGGGCTGTAAAAGTAACTATTATTTAACTTTACTCACATAAATTCCAGGAAATATTCAAAATTAGAGATGAAACTCTGCATAAAGTCCAAACAGCAGGAGATGTGTGTGCAAAGGAACTCAACGTTGATACAGGAATGCTTAACAAAGTTGCAGATGGCACAATACAAAGAGATGAAACTAGTGATAAATATATTTTGTGCTATTTCGACAAGGTTGGTATTGTTGACCAGAATGGCCATGCTCTGGTTGACAAAGTAACCCGTTATATAGGTGATCATCCTCTCAAGGAGAAATTTCAAAAAACACTCATAAAATGCAATGAACTTACCATGGAGAATTCAGCTGCAACAGCAGGTGCAATGTTCCGCTGTTTTTTTAACAACACTCCTCTACGGTTTGGATTTTAAAACAAAAGCATATATCACTAGCTGATGTGGCAAAGCTCTGCAAACTTTTTATAATTGAGATTTTGATACTTAATATACGTTTAGTAAATTGTCAATACAGTAAAAAGATTTTTTTTATTTACTTTTTTGCTTACTTATACGTACAATATTGTAATGTAAACAGCAGGAATTATTAAAATTCAATAAATTATAAGAGCACTTATTCATTCTATTTCTCAAGTTTATAAAGAACTATATCTTACGCAGTAAGTAATCCTATATAATTTATGTATTAAGTTTTTATAAGTTTTTGGTGTCTTTAAAAGTTTGGACGAAGCGATAAATATTTGTTCCTGGCTTAATTATCATTAATCGTCAAATTAGTCTTTCAGAATTTTTTAACGAAGCTTTTCTTAGCTTAAGCATGGTTTCTATTATTTATTTATTTATTTATATCGAACAATTTCATGCATATGGATTTACCTAGTGCATGCTAGATTTTATCTGTCCTTCGCTTAGACAGTCCTCGTTATCTTCTTCTCGTCTTCTTAGTAGTACTGCCGTTTAAATTGGAACTTAAGGTTAATTTGCGATTTCACCGTCAAGAATGCACAAAACGTATATTTCTAGAAAATAATGATGACAAAGACTATCCGAGGTATATTGATTTCAATTATTATTGTTAGGATATAGAAGATTCTATACAGTTATATAGAAGAAGAAGACCCTATGTTTTTTAGGGTCATTGTGTATTTTTGGGATGGAAAATATTAAGGAATAAACTTCTTTACGTAACAGACATTAGATGTTTCTTTCACCTACGCGCATGTGCGGCTCTATTACTTCCTAACAGTTAGGCTATTCGTTAAAGATACCCCTGTCTGTTGGTTGTTGATCAGTTTCCATCAGATGACCAGTCTGTTTGTTTGAAAAAGAATGAATTTAAAGATGTGTACCCAGGGTTGGGAAATACATTGGCAACGGTGTAATGGGGCATGGCGAGGATTGGTAGATGTGGCTTTGCTCAGCTCGTGTAGTTACAGATATAACCAACTTAGCTTCACTTATTTCAGATATAGCTTAGCTCGCATAGTTTGCAGTCTGCACATGTGAAAAACTGCCTCAGCTAAAAGAGTTTACCATATAAACTAACTTAGCTTTGTTTCCTGGTCTGCCACCGGCCTGACAGCATTATATTACGATTAGTGATTCATGCCACCGAACGCAAAGCAACTTAGAGACTTCATACAATTTATGATTCAGGAATGGTTACTGAAAACGTGACCCGCTAGATTCTTTGACTCGCAACAAGCGCACTGTCAACATTAATCTTAATAATTATACCTTACTAGCGTCCGTGCGCGGCTTCGCCCGAAATAAATTCGTTTATAAAAAGTAGCCTGTGTACATCCAGTTCCAGATTATAATTTATCTGTGTGCCGAATTTTATTCGCATCTGTTCAATAGTTTTTGCATGAAGGAGAAACAAACATTCGCATTTATAATATTAGTAGGAATTGACATTTGCTTGGCACGTCTGTGCCCCATGCGGTCAATGGAGTGTTATTTGAAATTACAACAATTCAAAATAAATTATTTGTAGCATCGTACTTTCATGGCTCAAATAAAAATGGAGTATATAGTTATAGAGTTTTAAAAGGCATTTGCCTATCCAGCAACGTGACCGCCATAATAAATAAAAAAAAATTAAAATTTTCATTTTTTTATTCGGTTTGGTGGTCTCCGTCTCCGTCTGTGCTGGCTGCGCACAGGTTAGTATAATAATTTTCACAACTTTCGATTTCTGGCGATCTTGAATTAATTCTCGGTCAGAGCTAGCCATCTATGATTTAATATTTTCTCTCGGGTTTTCGTTATAAGTTTTATATTTCACTTTATAAATGTTAAACTTGTAAGTAGGTACTATCCCTATTAATATTATAAATGTAAGAGTAACTCTGTTATGTTTTCACGCCTAAACTACTGAACCGATTCTGAAGAACTTTGGTACAGAGATAGAGTTGATCCTAAGGAAGACCATAGGCTACTTTATGGTGAAAAAAGGGTAAGGTTGATAGAGGGGATGAATGTTTGTATGAAAATTCGTCATTTTAAAAGATAGGACTGCGAAACTTTTTATTAAGACACATATTAGGAAATAAAGGACAAAGGTTACTTTTCATCGCGAGAAAAGGGGCTGAAGGTGTTAAAAGGGGGGTTGAACGTTTGTATAGAAGATCATCATCATCATTGTGTACAGGCAGACAAGCGTCATTATTATTATGATTACAATAATTTATATATAAATATAATAAAATTATGAACCGGCGGGAGCTCGGGCACTGGGTTGGCGGGGCGCGTAGTAAGCGGAGCGCGGGCATTTTGACGGCAAAAGCTAGTAAAAATATATAAGAATATACAATTTATTATATAATAGTAAAAAATGTAATGTTCAAATGATGTCCCTGTAATGTGAGATTTTATTATTTTTCTTTATTTATGTACGCAAGGAATCTTAAATTAATTTGGAATTCAAAAATGTTGTGCACCGGGTTTTTTAATATTATTATATTTTATTTTGTATACATGTACATATTTACTTCTTCTCTCAACTCATCATGGCCCACTATTAAGCACGGGTCTCTTCTCTGAATGAGAAGGTTAAGACCATCGTCCACCACGCTGGCTTAGTGCGGATTGGCAGACTTCACACACCTTTGAGTTTTACAAACTCCCTAGCATGCAGGTTTCCTCACGATGTTTTCCTTCACCGTTATAGCGAGTGACATTTAAATGCTTAAACCGCACATAACTCCGAAAAGTCAGAAGTGCTCGCCCTGGGATTCGAACCCAGATCCCCCGAGTAGGAGGTCAAATTCGTAACCACTAGGCTATCACCGCTTATTTACTTATTGTACTATAAAATACTAGGTGACCCTGAGGGGAGTATGAATACCAATATCGTGATATAAGATGTTTATTCATCAGATTATTGAAAGTCAACTTTTATTACAGGAAAATATATACCTAACGAAGGAACAATTACAAAAACTGCGGAAGGCTGGAGACACGTGCGCAGCAGAATTCAACATAGATAGTAGTATCTTTTCAATAATCTCAGATGGCACTGTACTAAAAGATAAAGCCAATAACAAGTTTCTTTTATGCTTCTTTCAAAGGCTTGGTACAGTCGACAAAGATGGCCATGCAGATGTTGACAAAGTAGCCAATTATTTAGGGAGTTATCCATATGTCGACAAATTTAAAGAATCATTTTCAAAATGCAGTACTCTTACCAAAGAAGATCCAGCTGAATCAGTAGCTGCAATATTTCGTTGTTACTTAGAAACATCTCCGGTTCGGTTTGTGTATTAAAGAATAAAACTGGATTTTTTTAAGTATATAATTGGGGCTGGTATTATAAAGGTGGTCCTTGGGCGATTCTGTATCCAGCAGATGATTGCAGCACTTATGATTTTGCTAATGTCTCATCTGTATCTATCTTGAGATGTTGATGCGCTGGTGAGGCAATTTCAAACTGTAATAGGCATTAGCACAGTGCAATATCATTTGTAACCTTAGCCGATGCAGGCCTAGGATGTGTCTAGTACGTGTATGTCAGAAGAGGTTTATTACATGTTAATCGTAGAATCACAGACAGAGGGAAACCGCCTGACGAACTGTAACAATATATAAAAGAAAACTATTCTGTATAACTTTTTCATATGAAATAGTCTGGAAATTGATAAAACTCTTAAAATGTTATGAATGTTTGTTTAAGTAAATAAAAAATACGATTGTTTAAATAAATAATATGGATTTTTCTTTAACTAATATTCACTAACTACTCACTCACTGCACTGTTAAAGCAGAATCCTATATACAACACTATCATACCACTTTATCCGAAAAAGAATAGGTTAAAATGAAATGGGAGAGAGATAAAAAGATTCACACTGACTTGTTGTACAATAAGACCCTTAAACTGTAAGGCCACTTAATAAAAATAACAAAATAAATAACAAAACGAATAAATTGAGTCAGTAACAAAAATAGATTTGCAGTTCTTCATAAAACATAAAAGACAGGGATTATTGTACAAGGTTTTGAAAGTGGTTTTTTACCTATGTAACCATTAATTTTTAAAAGTGAAAAACATTTTAAGATATTACAATAAAAAACGAAATAAAATTATATATATTTGGATAGCTTGGTATTTACATTTGCTGTACAACAAGGTAGTAGGTATTTTTAAATCGAACTTACTAATTATAATTATAAGGAGCCCATTTTTTGCATTTGTCTATCTAGAAGGTACAATTCTGGAACAGGAGTATCAGACTTTCATAGAATATATGGGAATTCTTTTATTTAAAAATGTACTGTATTTAGGTAAATTTAAATAAAAAAACAAATATTATTTTTTTACCCCATGCTTTACAACTATAGGAACAATAGATAAAAATTAGGTTAGGTTAGATCGATCTAATAAGAGAACGAACAAAACAAATGTAAAAAAAACGCCGTTTTTAAGACCATTGTTGCTTTTGACAAATATTATGTGCAATTTATAAACTACACTTGGTATGAATCTCCGCATGATGAAGAATAATATTTTTGGGTTTTGAACCAACCCCACAGAGGCAATGGAATGTTTCACAGGATAGTAACTTGGGAATCTCTTCTATGTGTTTTATATTTTAAATAAAAAATTAAATAAAATTATATTTAATATGAGTTAACTTGGGGTTATTTTCATAAAAAATAACTATTTTCATTTAAATTAACCTCCTGAAAATAGGACCATGTTACATGAACTTATATGAACTTTACTAGGAGCTATGGTTGGTAGCGGTTTTGCAAAAAAAATAAAACGAAATAATAAACAGTGATTACGAAATAAAGGTATCCACACATTACACTAACTTACATATACATGCAAATATACACTGAGTCCACTCAGGAAAACATTGAGACGTGGGCCTGATCATGTTATACACGATAAAATTTCTAAGCTAAACGAAATATGAACAACATGGGAACCGTATTCCATCCTAATTTAACTGTAAAGTCTATAAAGTCATATTGCAATGTTTCTCTATGAGATGAGTAGATAGGAAATGGACTTGGTGTAGCCAGCAAAGATCTTTAAAATCTTCAAAGCTTGTTTAACGCTTGAAAGAATTATAATAATATATGAATAATAAGCACCTATTGTCATAAAAGATGACGTTTTAATTGAGAGAGTAAAAATATATTAAACATTTCTAAGGTTTCGTCTATCTCGCTCGTCCATTTGGCTATCAACTTATAACCACAGGGGGAATGTTATACTGACAAGTGTTTGTCTGTGATATAGTGAAGTGTATTGTATATGAATAACTAATTAAAAATGAATTTTATCTACTTAATATTCAGTTTTTTCTACATCGTATTTGGTGCAGAAGAGGTCGGTTAGCTTATAAAATATTATAAAACTAACATAGAGAACTAGATAGAAGTTAAGTACAAGATGTAAAGAGAAATAAGAACTGACACTAGTACTTGAATGAATGTATTGTCAATTTATCTAATTTTTTGCAGGATACAATCAAGCTAACAAAACTACAACTGCAAAAAATTCAGAAAGCTGGAGAAACATGTGCAATGGAATACAAAATTGGTGTAGAAGTATTTTCAACAATCTTAGACGGTGCAATACTAAAAGATGAATCCAATAATAAGTACCTTTTGTGCTTTTTTCAAAAGCTTGGTACAGTCGATGTAAAGCATGACCGCTTTTGTTGACAAAGTGACGGGTTATTTAGGGAATTACCGTCGTGTGGAGGAATTTAAAGAGGAACTCACGAAGTGCAATAAAATAACCAAAGATAATCCTGCTGACACAGTAGCCGCAATGCTTCGTTGTTTTTTGGATGTCTCTCCTGTACGGTTTACATATTAAGTAATAAAGTGTACTTCATGTTCTTGTGGTATTTATTAAACGAATCGTAACGAATCTTTAGAATACAGGAGATTTTTATCATGTGAGATTTACTGGACGAAGGTTGGTGTTATTAGTATATACACGGACGGATATTTTGAGTTTCAAACCTTTAACTACTGAGCACGGATCTATCGTTATACTGAGAAGGCATGGATTATATTCCATCGCGCTGCTCTGACGCGGATTTGTAAAGAGGTTAGCAGCCAACCAGAGTGTCAGAAGTTCATGTTACCCAAAGGCTTAATGATCGGGACCGAACGTTTTACGCACTCCTCAAAGCGAGACTGCACTCATTTTTGCCACTACCCATGCACCAGGTCCTACTGACTGCACCATGACTTACGATCATACCAAGCCGCTGGGGTTTAAATAATTGCAATAATAAATTATTTTTAATTAAAACAATTGCGAAATTTTATGATCAAATTAAATTGTCTGAAACAGACGTTACGTCGGTCTGCAAAAACCCAAAGATTATAGCATAGTATTTAATATTATAATTAATGATCCTACGATATTGCCTTGCGGGATACTAACATTTTATCAAAATGCATCATTTCCTACAGTGATGGAACTTCACGTACAAATTATCAATATAAGTAAAATATTATAAATAGTATATTCTTTTTTGTGAAGGCCATCTAGATAGACGCCAGTCTCTTGCTTGTGTGAATTTTCTTATGACTCTTCTTATTCTGGCTGAGGACTTGAGGTCCAGTTCTTTCTTGGGTTGATTGGATGTATTGTCTACATCGGTGATGCTTTTAGTATTGCAAAGGGCACTGAAACATTCGTTAAAACATCGAGTAAATCAAACTTGTCAATTATTCTTAATTACCCTTTTTTTACATAAGTTAATGCTTGACTACAATCTCATCTTATAGTAAGTGGCGATGTAGTCTTAGATGATAAAGCGCATCAAGTTAGAAGAAGATAATAATAAGAATATCGAAGATATCGCCACATTCCCGTGCTGGATTGGATCTTTATTGAATAGTTGATTTTCCAGTTCTGTACATCTTTGGCTATTCTAGTCCATAAGGACTACGATGCGGTGTGGTGATGTTGACGTTAGATGAGCTGCAACCTTTAGATTAATTATTGTAATAAGTATTTGCAATATAAAAAAAAATCTACTACAAGTATTATAATTAGTTTAACGATATATGTATATCAATCAGCCATACTTTTACAGATATTTAAACGGAATTATAAAACCATGAGTGGATGGTAAATTCCTTTTAATTAATAAAAAAATAGGTAATATAATTTAAGGTGGGGGAACGAAGTGATTAATTTCAGATATCCCCTTATAATTGAAGAGGTCTAGAGCAGATTTCAGGAGGCCTATTTCATCAGAGCATGTCCAAATTAAAAAGGATGTTTGTTAATACAAATACAATAAAATCATTATCTATTAATGAACATTTGTAAATAGTGATATATCTTGTATGAATTTAGTGATTTATCCTCAAGCAATATCAGCTGCTACATATTTCAGCATATACATACATACATATATACACTCAACAAATACCAAGAAAAATATATTTAACTTAAATATATGAAAATTAAAGAAAGCTTCCACAAAAACATAAAGATAATTTAATTAAGTGACTCTTTAATAACTTAATTTTATTAATATTCATTAAGTTTTTATACATGGATTATAAAAACTTAACTTTTTACTAAATATTTAACATTTCATTAAAATTCTTCTTAGTCACAATCAAAATTGGATGTTATTTTTTGGACAAAGAAATTATCAATGGACCATGTTAATCAACATGATCAGAACAACGTTTGCTGGGTCAGCAAGTTAATTATAAAACATAACTTTCTGTATCTAAGCCAAACTGAAAGAATGAAAGACAATCGAAAATTTTTGTAAACCTTCACATTATCATATGAAAGCTTGTCTCGAATTTAGAATATTTCAAATTTATGTGCATCCGAACTAAATGCAGATCCTGCTTCCAAGAATCGGCCATGGAACACTTCCACGAAAGGATTTAAATGATAAAGCTAATTCAGTTTTTAGCTATCAATTTTGTTACTCCGTACTTCTCATTCTGTAAAGTGCATTTAGTGCTGTCCCAAAGTTCTCCAGAGGGACCTCTAGGGGTCCACAAGAGATTAAGGGGTCGACGTGGCTGTGAAAATTAAATGTGGTCCCCAATTTGTAATAAATAGCATCGCTTTCCTTATAGATGTAGTTAGATAATTTTTATTAAGCAGTAGAATAATTTCAAACTTGTGAATTATATTATATATTTGGTGAAACTTATCGTTTCGATACATTAATATAAGCATTTTGTTGGTTGTTGATTGGTAACTAGATATTTTTGAGTTTTAGAGACGTCTTTTAGAGACGACTTTTAAAGACGTCTCACTTTAAATTACAATGTTACCAAGATTAATAACAATCGACAACTCCTGTGTAAAACTAATCCCCCATTTTGGTAACGGCGACCATCCTAGACTCACAATGATATAAATGAATAGGGGTCAAATTTCAATAACTATATTCATTCAATTCAATAACTCAAATAATAACCCAATAACCCAACAAACAGAACAAGCAAAAATGTGTATAATGTTCTTCTGTAGCTGAACATACCTATTTGTAAAGACTTTGCTTTTAATTATGTGCTCTGTAAGGTTTTTTCAAATTACAAACAACGTGAAGTCGCAGGCGGAAACTTGTAGAACATAAAATGAGACAAAATATGAGCAAATAATATTAAACCTTTTAAAATTTTTGCAGGATAAAGTCAAATTATCAGAAAATAGTGTAGCTAAGGTACAAAAAATATCAGATTCGTGTATAAACGAATATGTATACCGATCCTGGAACGTTACCGAAAATTTTTGATGGAAGTATGCCAAGAGACGAATTATCTAACAAGTATATGTACTGTTTGGTTAGACAATATATTTTTTCTATTTTACAGGAATAATATATAACAGAACGAAGCCTAACTAAAGTACAGAAGATGACAAATTTGTGTGCGACGGAATATAAGGTTGACCCTGGATTGTTACCTAAAATCGCCGATGGAACCGTCCCACAAGACGAAATAACTAATAAATATCTATACTGCTTCGGCGTCAGGACCCACTTATTCAATGAAACTGGACACATCAATATCGATAAGCTAGTTGCGTATATCGGCGATCATCCACGTGTAGGAGAATTCAGAGAAACACTGAAGAAATACAACGCAGTAACTAAACAAAATCCGGTTGAAACTGTTGTATATTTAAATAGTTGCTACGCTACAATAAGCCTTTTAGTATTTGAAATATAAATAATAAATATATAATTATACCTTTTATTGGACATCAAAGCAAGTACGAAGATAAATATTAAGTAAAAAGTAGTGCATTAGGTCAGATTAAATTCCAGAATATTTTATATTATTACTACTACTGTGTATGTGTGTGAGAAAGAGAGAGAGAAAGAGACAGAGGTAAAATGAATACTTGCAGCAGAGTAAAATGCTCAAGGTCATTAAAAAGATATTTTTAAAAAACAACATTCAAATTTAAAAATGTAACGATTCATTAATGCACCCCACAATTGTCCCACTACTTGGTTCTGGTCTCCACTAATAATGGAAGAGCTACAGGACATTGTCCACCACACTGGTCAGGTGCGGATTAGTAGACTTCACACACCTTTGAGAACTTTTGGGACATTCTCAGGAGTGCAAGTTGCCTCACGGTGTTCTCCTTCTCGGAAGTCAGTGAAAACAATTATGAGGGTAAATAGAACCATTAATGGAGTAGCCAACTAATGAACACGGGTCTCTTTTTATAGAGGACGCTCAGAGCATTCTTCATTATGTTGCTCCAATGCAGATTGTAACCCACCCAGGTGTCGGAAGTTATTATGCCAAAGTCTTCCATATACACGTTGGCTTCAAACCTGCCCGGCTATCCCATTTCAGCCCAGTAAGAAACATTTTAAAATAATCATTTTATTTTATAACATTGCTATCCTAATAAATCCTCACCGAATATAAAAAACACCAGCTACCGATACCAAAAGCGATATTTAAGCATCAATATCTAATACGTGCACCAATCACACCCTCGTGAGTACTTTAAAGTCTATAAAAAATCAATATCTTCTAAATCTCTGGAAGTGCCTAAAAAAATTTTTTTTTGCGCTCTCCTGTAATATATTTAGTTTTAGCCCTTTCTACTAGACCACTACTACTACTAAAAACGCTACTACGCTCTGAAAAAAGGATAGCCGTGCTATCGAGACTGCAAACGATAACAACCAAAACCCACTAGCTTATAGCTTATAGCATAGCAACCTGCATCTATCCACTTTCTGACATTGTACATCATCAAGTGAAAACCGAATAGTATTTTACTATGTTAAGTCGCTTAAACATCTAAAGCCTCATCACAATCAGGCGGGATCTAAGTCAACCATTAAGATACAGGACGTGAAAGACTGCCCGCCGATTTGTGGCGTTTGAAATGATCGGGCAAATTAAACAACAGCAGGGGCTATCGAAAAGTGGGTAGAAGCTAAAACTACAAGAATACTTCAATGCTTCTGACGTCACATCAACACCTGTTAAATTAAGTTTGTTATCGTTAGATAGCAGTTGTGAGGCCATTACGGCCTTCGGGGTGCATGACAACTTCCGAGAGTTAGGTTGGCTACTAATTTCTCCAGTAACTGTATCGGAGTGTTAGCATTTTGTTCTCTTGCGAGTATCCATCCTCACCCACACCAAAACTCTGTTATTGTCATGGTTAGTTGTACTTTGTTTTAATAAATAGGCGGGGCACCCAGAGCACAGGCCTCTAACTAGTACAAAGACTATAAAGGAATAAAAAAGTTTTAATTAATTTAACATTTATTACACAATTTACAGCATTACACAAACATGTACAGACAGGCAGGCAACAGATCCATAACTAACCCAAAATAGGTGACTAAAGAATGTTTATTCAGTTGAATTATTCGCCTCGCCCTTTGATTGTAATCTTCAACTAAAATCTATATCCCACAAAAAATTTCTGGAAGATAATTTGGCCTCCCGTATCATTTTGTGCTGAAATATACTTCTCAGTTCTTCATTCTTATTCAACTACCAAAAGCACAGGGCTTGTTGCAGCGTAGCAACTATTCATATACACAATAGTTTCAACCGGATTCTGTTTAGTTACTTCATTGCATTTCTTCAGTGCTTCTCTGAATTCTCCTACACGTGGATGATCGCCGATATACGCAACTAGCTTATCGATATTGATGTGTCCAGTTTCAT
>DWJZ01001191.1:0-24868 GCA_018249125.1 Asbolis capucinus | reverse complement strand
AAAGTCTTTCGTTTTGGTACGTGTTTGTTTTAGTATCATATAATATAGATTTTTGAAGCATTTATATGCCAGCTAGTGTCGATGTTATCAGCAAAGTTAAGCATTTTTATTATTAATATAGTGTATTGTTCAATAGAGGGCTTCCTAACGACGTGCTCGTTCGACTACTTCACGGACGACCAGGATACGAAGGTGTTTGTTGCCTGCATCTTCGTCTGGAGCTATGTCATCCCTATGACGCTGCTCTGCTACTTCTACTGGCAGCTATTTGGAGCCGTGAGTTATTTTGGCCAAACTAATATGATCGACAGCCTTGAACTGACGTAGAAGAGCTGATGATTGCTGAATAGACTGCCAATGTAGCAGTTATTCTGTTATACCTTTGAGGCCGTGATAGGCTAATGGAATAAATTTTGTTCTCTTGAACGGGAGGGTTGGGAATTCCCAAACTTATGTGCGGTGTTGTTTAGAAGTTAACACCTGCTTCGGGGGAACAACATCGTGAGGAAACCTGTACTTTTATTTTCAAAAATGTTCTCAAAGTTCTTATATCCCAGTCTTACCACTCCTAGTGGCTCTCTGTTATCTCGGCCAAGCGCATCCCATATCCACGACGGCATAACAATAAAGGCGTAACTATATACAGTAACTCGTAAGAATTCTGCCCTTATTGCTTTCCGTATAAAAGTGTAATTCTTATGAGTTACTGTAATCAGTTACGCCCTTACTGTTTTCCGTCGTCGATATATATTTAATACGATGAATTTTGTGTGGATCGTGTTGAAACCGAAACCACAGTTATTAATATTTACACACCACAGTTTAATATTAAATTGATATCTGGTCGAAATTAATATTTCAATGAGCCAATATTTAAACCCGATTAATGTATAGCCAATCGCGTGTTATGGCAGGCTCTTTCATTAGGCTTTCATTTTATCAGGTTATTCATTCACGATTTATATTGAAATTATTCGATACAATCTGTGCCAATTACTACTCGTCTGAATGAACGATTCAAATATGGGTATTATTTTATGTTTTGCTGGTTTTACATTTCATGTATGTAAAAGGCTGCCGACAGACAAAAAAAAAATGGCCATTTTTTGCTGAAACATAATACTCGTATGAGTAAATGTTCCACAAAGGTGTAATGTGTATTAAAATTATTTATTACAAGAAAGTGCCCTCGCTCCGCTTCAGAAGAAATTTCGGAAATAATATCGGCATTAAACAGAAAAAGTCGTTATTGTGGCATAACTGTAACAGTTAGATATATGGTGTCGCGGACTTATTTGTAGTTATTGATGTCCTCTATTAAAGTGTAATATATCATTGCTCTATTGTCAATTATTTCCGCAGCGTACGCGATGTACGAATTTTTTTCCCACGACGGGTTACATTATCGGCGTTTTCACGCGGATCCCTATTTTTCTCGTATTAAATGTAGCCTATGTTCATCAGAGATAATGTAGGATTCTTATGGTAATTTCTTTTTTAAATCGGTCCAGTAGTTTCGGAGCCTATTCAATTCAAGCAAACAAACAACCAAATGTTTCCTCTTTATAATATTAGTGTAGACAACCGATTGGTGTTAAATTTCTTTGGGAGGCGACATCTTATATAGTCTTGATCTAAGGTTAGATCAAATCGAGATGTACGGGGGCTTCAGTCACCAGCCAATTAGTGATAATTAATTTCTATTAAATATTTGATTAGAATCTTTCAATTACTCGTAAATTGGCTTGTAGATATTGGTTCCTGGAGTTGACCTGTATTTAAGCATCAAATTAGAACAGTATATCGTTAACAGGCTAAGTATGTCAAACACGTCAGTCCAGCCTGGAGTAAACCGAAGCATGGGGAACTCTCACATAGTTTGTTCGGCCGACCTGCAGGTAACATCCGAAGTATGTCGGCACAACTCCCAAAGAATTTCAGACAACTGTCCTGTCGATGGTCGTTATTTTCTGGTTGTTACATTATTTGACTCTCGGGTTTTAACTAGATATAAATAAATAAGGCAGGAATTATGGTCTAGAGATTTCAATGCTGGTGTCTGGAATGACCTGCAAGTAATTTTCAAAGTTATATGCGAAAACAAATACCACCTAATTTGGTTAATGCAAATGTGGACGGAAACTTACACTCCTAAGAGTTCCCATAAAGTTCTTCTAAAGAGTTCCCATAAAGTTCTTCCAGAGAGTTCCCATAAAGTTCTTCCAGAGAGTTCCCATAAAGTTCTCATGGGTGTGTGAAACGGAATAGTTGGTAGTGATTTTGCCTGTTACTGCGGGTTCTCATATCAATTCAAATTCGTAATATTGATGGTGCAATTAATGAAAACGGGCCTCTTCTAATAGTGAGGAGGTTAACTGCGCTGCTGCAGTGCAATTGATGGAGGAGTTACCCCAACTCTCAGAATGTTCATGCCAACCGAAGGCCTCCAAGGTGGGTTTTCGTGCCCTCCAAAGCATTGATACACTCAAGGTTTTCTGCCAGCAGCCCATTTTCCTACCAAACGCACCGTTACCTAACTTCCTCGTCTACATCAGCTTGAGGCAAGCCAGCAAGCTAAGCCCGCTCAACTACCGTTATTCCTCACAACTCTTACTCATACATAAAATGTGGCCATACTGAATGCTAAAGTCTGAGACCATTTGTTTGGTAGCTTAAACCTAAGCCTTTGCTCAAAGTTAAATAAAGTTTGATAGTAAATTCTACTTCAACCTTTAGATCTCTTCACTTACAGTGAACTATTTCGTAACGTAACATAAAATAAATATTAATCTTAATAATTATTATGACACGTCTTCTTCTGGCTCGCATTAGTATGAGGAAAACGAAATTAATTCATTTATAAATGTACTTTTCAAAGCAGTTTCTTTCTTTTTCCGAGATTTTCCTTGTTTATGCCACCTTTTATCTGTTCAATGATGTTATTTGAGATTCATTATTCATAATTATTCACATTCAATACAGCCTACTAAAGCCTGGTAGTATTAACCCAGTGACCAGAAGGCTATATTTAGAGAAATCGGATTTCTGCACATATAAACTATCGCAAAAAGTGTTACGTTGATAAGCTCAATAATGAAAAATTTCGGTACCCTATTTCAACACCTCCAAGCTTTTATGGGCCTATTTTATAAAATAAATTTTCTTATGTTTTTCTCAACTTCTATTCATCCTCTGTACCAAGTTTCATCCCAATCGGTTCAGTAGTTTCGGCGTGAAAACAATCAAGAGTTATGCAGTTATAATACTAGTAAAGAAGTAAGATTAAGCAATGGCATTTTCATACCTCATCAGGGCACGCCGAAATTATGCACAGACAATATACAGCGTCTTATACACTCGCTGAGAACATATTCATGAACTAGCTAGTACGATGGCCCAGGGAGCTAATTAACTTTGAATAACGTTTATTAAACACACTGCTCTTACGTTCTCTTGTTTAGAGTACTGAGTCATTATTTATTATTTCCGTCTACTAAAGTTGTTTGTATCACGTTACTAGTTTCCGACCGGGGCTTCGCTCGCGTGGTAGGGACGTCAATAAAAAGCCTTTGTTATTACACGCTATATTTTATCTCAGTGCCAAATTTCGTTCAGAATCGCTCAGTAGATGGATTTACATAAAACAAGCTCTACATGTTACAATACTTTATTGAAAACCGCCTTCCGTTCAGCCTTACTTTGTACATAAAATATTAGCTAATCCTTGGTTACAATCCCACCTGAAGGTTTCTGACAAACGTACACAACGGCACAAACAAGCACACAAAAAATCTAAAAATAATTTAGCATCAGTTTTCTTAACCACCACTAATAGATTTCCTAAATATCTTTAATCACTGACAGCGATTAAATACAGGTATTTGTATGTACAAACTCAATTTTCGTCGGCATTAAAGTTAACGATACACAAATTTCGGTTCTAACAGTCATAACACAAATTTCATCTGTATTAAAATTCACGATACCCAAATTTAATTTGTGGAACGGTTACGATCGAACAAAGTTTACTGTAATTTGCTAGCCTAGTCGGATTTACAATAATTATATGATGAGTTCATGGGCGAGAGCGGTTGTCGAATTAACGCCACTTAAAACAGATTGAGCTTGTTAAATAAAAGCTATCCTGCTAAGAAGTTAAATTTAGCGTTCGCTTTTTACAAAGTTATAAAGTTGGAGAATATCTACTCGATAATTACTTCTTTCGAAAATTGCAGATTCAGATAATATTTTTTCATATCTGTATACGAAACCTAAAAGATCTTTTTTTCAGAGTAACTGATTTCAGTTTGTTTACCATGGCTGACAGAGAAAGTATATTCGCTCGATATTCCGTCGTGTATACACTATGTAATATTTTGTCGGAGTTTTTTATATACAAATAATAAAGTTGTATAAGACTAGCTTTTTACCGATGAAGAGGCAGCCTTTCACCCCTTACTTACAGACCTACCCTTGCATTTTCATCCCCTATGTCAATCGTTGCACGATTTTTTTCGCAATAAAAAGTAGCCTACATTCTGTCCCAGGTTATATCTGCACCATGTCCTGTTCTGTGGATTAGTCGTCAAATCGTCACATAGAGACAGACAGTTATTTTAGCATTTATAATATTAACTAACTGATCGTCCTGAATTCGTTCTGGTATTTAGAGGATAGTAAAAAATGTATTAAAACGAGATAAAATATATTACATAAATTATGAAGATATACATAAAGCAGAGAAGTTTAGATTATATTTACTAACACGTATCTGTAATGTATTTAACATATATAAGTACAAGTATATATAATCTATATCATACAAGTATTCCGAGCCTTTCAATTTTAATAACTAACTGATCGACTCGAGTTCGATATTCCTTCTCAGAAATTCACAATAACTTTTCTCATTTAAACAAATTAAACACCAACTTTGACATTTGACATGTCTTCTGAGTTCGGTCATTATATTATGGCGTACAAGGTTGATGATGTTACAGAAATTTCATGATCAATTCCAAAGAATATAATGAGCAATTGGCGTCACGAGGAAGAAGGGGTATCCCTGGAATCTGGGTAACGTTAGCTACATGTCGAAAAAGTACACATTTAATAAAAATCCATAAAATAATTAGCTTGTCCGTGCCTGGATAACTTTCCTTCTACTTATGAAACAAACAGACGACCGGTCTGCTCGTTTGTTATACATCATCATAAAACTTTAAGAACGAGACGCATCGACTTTCAAAAACGGTTACCACGCCGAATGGTCGGTTAAGCAGAGATTTAATAAAGCTCACCTAAATTTTACCTTATTTTTACCGAAAAAAAATTTGCAATCATCTCTTTGAATTGTAGAGGTTTCGCATGGAAATTAATTTATTTCAGACATCAAAGGAAATTCTCTGCTCCTTTTGGGAAACCTTATCAGACATTTGAACAAACCAGACTTCTTACACTTATGAACAATTGAATTAAATGAATATTCTAAGAATACTTATAACATATATATTTTTTTCAATGTATTATTTACATTCGATGGCATTACTCCCGAGTTTTCACAAGTACATATGTGAAATCCACACCTGGACAGCGGAGACTATAGCCTGCCTCCCTCACATTGTGAGAGAATATCCAGACCACGAGTAGGAGACTTGTGGGTAACAATGATTATTGATTGAGTTGTCTTCCTAGGTTCGTCTCCACGAGAAAATGCTCCGGGACCAAGCGAAGAAGATGAACGTAAAATCTCTCGCGTCCAACAAGGACGACGCTAATAAGAGTGTGGAAATTCGTATCGCGAAGGTCGCTTTCACGATCTTCTTCCTGTTTGTCTGTTCGTGGACTCCCTACGCGATCATCACCTTGACTGGTGCTTTTGGCGACAGGTAAATGATGCCATATTCATTTATTCTTTATTGACCATTAAAAAAATTGTGACACAAAAGCCGGACATAATGCTAGGAAGAATGGAATGGAAGAAAAAGAATAACATAGAGAAACGAAATAGGCATACTAGAAGAAGGGTGTAAGATACATCTAAATCTTAATGGGTTGTGATCCCGCCTGTAACGTACGGGTTCGATTCCTAACTGAGATAATATAGCAAATGAATGTTTGTTTTTGGGTCATTGGTGTTATTATATATAACTTTTATTATTTATTACTACCGACGATATAAAGAATTGTATAACGGGTATGAGTGTGTAAGGCTTAAATTTGAGGCTTTCCCACGCTTATTAAATTATGTTCCAATTTAAACACAAATAGAATTTACATATTACTCAAAACCTTACACGGCTTAAGTACAGGAATAATTCGGAATAACTGTTACGTGTCAAGATGTTTTGTTTCAAAGTTCATTAATTATACGGGACTTTGTATTTCACGTTAATTAATGAACTTTTAACTACGAGAAAATAACTGTAAGCCCTTTAATATTTTCTTACAACTACCTAAATACAAATGAATACAATATATACTTCAATTAAAGTTTCGTTCAAGTTTCTTGACGATAAAAATGTGCCGTGGACCGTCCTGCACTGTCAGTTTTCCTTTCTTAAACTGCCTTAGATTCAGAATATTTGACATTAATGAGTATGTTGAAACTTATTGAAAAGTTGAGAACTTTTTGAAATGAATAATTTCATTTCAATTGAGATATTAATATGAATTAAATTACGAATTTCATATTTAACGGGCTCTAACTATTATGTTCTATGGCAGCTTTAGTATTTTTTATGCTTTTATTCCAATGATTTAAATATAAAAAGCTCGCCAAATAATTACTTTTAAATCTTTCATTTCAAGTACTAAACGTAATCGCTGTAGATTTTCCAGGAATATTAGAAATTGTCTAGAAAAAGCTCAAAAGCTTTTGAGGATGCGAATACTAATGGCAACGCTTTAAGATTTGCATTTTGTGATAACCCTTTTTAGCGTGCACGATCTTTATTTGAAGTACTTAATATGTATTGAGATGAGAGACGAACTTGACAAAATGCTGCACACTTGCCTCTTTTTATTTCTTTCTTTTCATCATTAAGCATAACCTCCATTTACCTTATCTGCAGTATATTTTTGATGTATCTTTGCCTTTTAGTTGGCCATTCACCTCGCTTACAATCGGGTGTACCAGTGTTGTGAATTTCTTGTCGGTTTCTAAGTCACGACGAAAGACCCGTGCTGATTAGTGCATAAAATGAGTTACAGAGGTTTGATTTGTTCAAGCTCTGACGTATGACGTTAAGGCTTTCGTAAGTTATATATGTACATAATAGAACAATGACGCAGTTTTAAGATATTTGTGTTCTGTCTCTGTCATATTTGACTCGATGTTCTCAGAGGTAGTCATATAAAGGAATAAATAAATATAGAGCTTATAGAGGCGACATATTGTATTCCAGGGGAATCCTAACACCATTTGCAACCATGATCCCAGCGGTGTGCGCTAAGATCGTCTCTTGCATAGATCCATGGGTCTACGCCATCAATCATCCCAGATACAGGTCAGTATATATTCTTATGCCATTACGAAATAGTAGAAAAAAATACTAAAATGTGTTTACGCATCTCCTTTTATAAAAAATAGTTTATTTGTAAATAAATTCAGGTTTTGAAATGAAATGACAGTGAAAATTTAAAGGCAGTATAATTTCTTAATCATATGAAATTACTACAATACATAATTTATAAATACGTTCCCAAAAATCTTAGTGAAATTCACTGGAAGAGATCTGCAGCAAATCTTACTTTACTTACAATACTAATAAGTATTCAGTTAACATTATTTCTTTCGTAATCTTCTATGGGTAACGATTCTTTTCTAGCTAGCAACGCGTCAGAGACACCTTGACTTGATGTACATACGTATATTGTATATTTTAATTATTTCTAGGGCGGAATTGGAGAAACGCGTTCCCTGGATGGGTATCAAGGAACCTAGCCCCGACAGCGTGTCAAGCAACGCTTCTACTGGGACCAGCGTAGCAACCGCTCCCTCCGAAGCTTAAAGATGGACTGAAAATACTCTCACACCTATATATTACAATAATATGGCTTGTTTATGGAAACTGATCATAACTAGAAGTGATGCAACCTTTCATTGAAGTGTCGTTCATGTAAGATATGTTACAATTGAATACAACTAGATCTATAATCTATCTAACTATCTAAATAACGAATTTAATGAAGTTTATTTTTTATTATTAATGTTATTAGAACATCTGGAAACTATATACAAAAATACATTCATAAAGCTGTAAGTTATTACAAATACTCCTATTTTCGCGGTATTTCTTTGACAGTGACAGGCGCGTTTTATAGTTTTTATTCAGGCACTTTAAATAACAGCACGGTTCTGCTGTCGAAATGCCACCAACTGCATATGTGTCAGCGGAACGGAATGACGCTTCTATTACCTGTGACGTCAAATGAATTGAGTGGATATTTTGTTTGTTCTGCTCCCAGCACCGGCACTTTGTGAGGGGTATTTATTATTCATAGTATGTTTGCATCGCTTTCAAACGTACCATTTGAATATGTGTAATTAATTTTCATCTGTCGTTACTACTGTAGAGTTACGGCTAGTTAGAACTTTTTACGTGGATATTTAAATATTCCCCGGCTGTATTTTTTCTCAAATAGTTACATATCTATTCTAATACTTGTAAACAATATATGCAAATAATAATATTCAGAAAACATGGCTTATGAACAGATTGCATCATTTTAGTTCCTCTGTTGATATTTTATATACCTAATTTGCGCAAAGCAATGTAATAGCAGTATTTTGTTTAATGTAAAGCGTCCTAGAACATTTTTAAACAGTAATTATAAAAAGTGAGTGTAAATCTATGTTTACATTTAATTATCTTTTTGTATCATTATATAAATGCTGAAAAATGTTCTATTACGCTACACTTAACTTTATTATGGCAAAGAGAAAAATACAAAAAAATGTAAATGGCTGATCCCGACGACAATGGCGAATATAATTTATTTATGAGCAAATGAAGTTGTAAAACTGACAAGATATTGTTTTATTTCATCCTCCTATAAAATAATTAATTCTTATCTCCGGAAACAACAACTTAATTAACTTTACAAGTAGGAACTTAATCTTGTGATGGTCAACTTATTAATCTTCTCTAAAAACTTATCGTAGCACGTAGCGGTTCCCCACACGCTCCTAATTGCTACGAGTTACGATTTTATTTCAACAAGCGCTACGAAAAATTCTACGAGAAAAATGTTAGTGGAAGCGCAGAAAATCGGCTTACGATCACGGAGATACACCAACTTACAGAAAGTGTGGGATAGTCTTTAATTTTTTACATATTTTAAAAACAAATTGATAAATCCTGATAGAATATGTTCTCACTTTGTTTGTATGATGTCAGGAACATATGGATTGTCACTATCTTTTATGTTGTTAATATATACATACATAGTGGTAGTGTACGACTACCAAAGTAACCACTTTTTTATGTGCATAGCAACATAGTTTAGTGTGCATATAAACCCTACGATAAGTCGTGTTTACACATTTTACTAAGGAAAATTTTAATTTTAGCAACAATCCCCCCTGATAGTTGAAGTGACGCAAAATTTCAAGATATAAAGCGGAATAATAAAGTATGACTCCAGTAAATTATATTTTAACTTCAAATAAATTAAAATACTATGTTAGTGTGTCCAACATCTTAGAAATGATCACCACTATCCATCAGGTGGGAACGATGTCAAGCATTAACTTTTTTCATATAAAAAAAAATCGGTCATAAAAGTAGTATTGCCTAACGGCCGAATATCATGTCCATGAGACTACAAACTTTACAAAACTTATAAAAAGAACTCCAATTTTATGTATTTTATAGATAGACATACATAGGTACGGCAAACTCTATAAAAATCATTACGAATAAAAATGTAAACCCTTTCAGTTCGTGCGATATCCTTTCAATAATTTTCTGAATATGATGGAAACCCTAGCTGCTACTGGCTACGCGTTTTTATCGAAGAATCATGAACCCCTCTAATGAACAGTGAGGATCGGAAGACATTTTTATGACTACATTTCACTTTAGTACAGCCCTTATTTCGAGATTATACTTCCAATGGACTGGATGTTTCTTCATAAATATTACGTTTTTTCTTCAACATTAGGTTTTTGTTAAACTGCAATATAAACCTACATAAAGTTTGAGTACTGTGTACCTGCCTTGTACTGTGAGCGAGTACCTGCTTATAAGTAAGGTAACAAGACATGCACACCATAACGTCTATCGCAATATAGATAATAACAATTACATTAATATCTTAATTACGTATTGATATTTAAGTAAAAACAATAAAAAATCTTTTTGAAAACAAAAATTACGTATTGTCATTTAAGTAAAAAT
This sequence comes from Asbolis capucinus, assembly GCA_018249125.1. NCBI lineage: Eukaryota > Metazoa > Arthropoda > Insecta > Lepidoptera > Hesperiidae > Asbolis > Asbolis capucinus. The sequence goes on along the minus strand of DWJZ01001191.1, from coordinate 14,465 downwards.
AATAAAAAACACTTTTTGAAAACAAAAATACTTTTGGTCACATGAATAAAAATTATGTCATTGATAAACGCCATTTTGAAATGATAGGTTTATATTATAACTATGAAATTTGTGGTACCTATAGTCAGAATTCACTGTAAACATACCAAATGTATATTGTTACGACCGTCGTTTGGGGATAGGAAAGGAATAAGGCCGGTTTGTGTAGATTGTCTCTTTATATAAAATAAAACTTCAGGATAACCACAAGCACCAATGTCTCTGCACTAATTTCGCCACAATCGCGCGCTGTACTAGCAACACAACACTCGCGTCACTACGCTAACGGCACTGTCCTCACGTCAGTATACTCGCGACACCATACACTAATAGCACTAACTTTTCTTTTTTTATCTCTTTTTCTAACTTAATTTTTCTTTTCTCTCTCAGAAAAAGACTCAAAGGTGTGTGAAGTACACCAATTCTATGGTGGACTATGGCCTATACCGCTCACATTATGAGTGGAGACCCGAGCCCAGTACTAAGACAGATATGGGTTGCAATTATTATTATGTATAATAAAAAGGGAAATAAGGTTTACGCTTTCTATCAAAAATATACTAGATGTCGCCTCCCGTAGTAATTTAACACAAAACACGGTCCGCATCAATATAAACATAATGCTTAACCATCCACCAACGAACTAAGAATCGCAGGTTTCCGCAATACCAAGCTTTACTTGCTCGAATAAAAAATATCAATTATCCTTTACTGGTATAAAAAATCTGCAAATAAAAACATTAAATCTAGTAAAAATGTTTTATTTAAATATGTTTTGTCCTTGTTAACAGGCATGCAGACATTCAACATTTCATTTTAAATTGCTAAGTACATGTGTATGGAATGTAAGTAGGTGAAAAATATCATTTAGTGCTCGCTACACATTTAAGTCAACCAGACAGAAAGAAATACATTTAAATGGATCACAACACTATTTTACATTACATACAACCTTCAAATTTAAACACAATTCACACTTAAAATGATAATTTCAAAGCTTATTAATTATACAAATACAAATTATATAAATAAATCCAATCCGCATTGGAGCAACGTGGTGTGGTATGCTCTGCCCCCCTGAGTGGTGACAAAAGACCCATGCTCAGGAGTGCGCAAAACATTAAAGTTGTTATGCTGCGAAACAGATTTGTTCCCTATATAGCAAAACAACGTATACCAGAGCAACTAGAAGTATATTTATTTAGATGGTACTAGCTTATATTCTTTATATGGGAACTTTGCTGAGATGTTACCATTAATACGAACATCAATATGAACTTCAGATTCAACAAGACAGAATTGTTACAAAAACATTACATAAATATTTATATAACAAAGTTACATAAGTATAAAGCAAGCAGGTGTCAATAGCATTTAAAAATTTCTACAAGCATTATCTTGACACATGGCAACGACATATTGTATTGTAGATATATTTCAGACATGTTTATCAATGAAAGGGATATTATTCCCATGTTATTTACAGGGTGTATATATTATAAAAATATAAATTGATTCAAATAGAAGGCTTCTGACAACCTTCTACGTTAACTAGTATTCAGGTTACGATAATAAGGTAAAATATAGCAAACTGGAGTTAGCAAGAAAATACAAATATCAGTAACAGGTAGAAACAATTGGAATTTTTAATTCGATTACATTGAAATAGTAATATAAATATTCATTATTCAAGCGAAAACGAATATCCACGTGGCAGAAATGAAGACAAGGACAAAAAATTAAAAATAAACAAAACATGCATTTATTGTAATCAATATTTTGTGTCAACCTACATACAATATGTCATCACTTTATACAGACAAATCAAACGGAAACTATTAACTAGCAGAGTCGAAATATTGATAAAACATTATTTACTTACATTACAAATAGAAATTCACTCTAACTTACTTAACAATACCTAAATAATAATCTCCTACTACCTTATGAGTAATTTTCAAACAGCTCCCCTATTGTATATGAACATTTATTTGTACGACATAAATATTACTGGTCTAAGACCTATAAAATTGGAAAAATTATGACATATATATATTTATATATGATTACTCAATTTCAATAACATCATAACATCTTGGAGTTATTTATTGAAATGTGAAGAAATTTTTATATCATGTCGAATAAAGACATAGAACTATTTATATGTTATTGAAATAGAGCTATCATATTATACATATACACCTCTAAAATTATTCTCTTGACATCCAATTCATTACATAACTATGACAAACACATATAAGTCCTATAATTTATCATACGAATATTATACACCATACATACCATTGTAAATTCTTTTTTGTCAAATATGTTTTAAATAAATAATGTGATCTTCATGAATATTTATGCCGAGTGCTTAATAAATTATTAATAAATATTGTTAATACCACCTATTTACTCAAGTGCGTCAGACATAACTATCTCATTATTATAACTAAGCATACATCAGAAATTACTGTAACTATTTAATTACATATACATAAGTACAAAGAAGTTCACATATTGCAGGGAAAACAGAATGTCACAGAGAAATTATAAAGTATGGTAAAATTATAAAATTAATTGATAATATCTCATTGTAGCATTATATTACATCACACATTTCAAATTACAATTGAAATGTCTGTATTTTTTTAGATTACGATTCATATTCCTTTAAAAGGCTTATCACTATAACAAAATTGCATTCCTACGAGTCAAGTATTTTATGAAATGATCACATATTGTCACATGTAAAATGTACATTTCAAATTAAAAACTGCTATGATTATGATAGCCCTTCTCTTACTATAAACAGCAATTCTCTGTTTTCTAAACTGTGACAATAAACTGGTTAACAGATAAAGTATAATTTTCTTCTCACGCTCTAGTCTCAGTATTATGAGGTTTGTCATCAAATTATCACTAGATCCACTTGTAACACAAAACAATGAGTCCTGCCCACTCACAGTATAGTACAATGAGATAAGATCACGAAGGGTAGGTCTAGAAACTAAGAGCGGTGTTTGTTCCGGTTTATGCTCTGTAGAAGTCTTCGGCCCCACCACTCCTCGAGATTGAAGGGTCTAAAATTGGCGAGTTGACGTGGAGCCAGTACCTCCTGGTAGTACTTTGCGTCTTCACTACCTCGCTCCAATTCACGGGTCACCTGAAATTAAATTCAAAGTTGGATCATTTACAAACGCAAATCATAGAGTATTTGATAGCATTTTAAATTAAATAATTTATCAATTTGAAGTCATAGAAGTCTATTTCATCCAGCATAATTGCATTTGGTGTTATGCACAACACAATGTTATGATAATGCTAGAGACATCTTAGTGTGTATCATTCTTGCATGGAACAATAATACAGCAATACTCCTGCAGTACTGTTACCCCATTTTTAAAATTATTAATTATGCGTCTTGAGTTTTAACCACTTAACTTATGAGTGAGTAAGCCCACCACAATAACAACCCTGGAAATTCGAACCGAGGGACCCCATCCTCGCAGGACTTTCGTAGACAATGCAACTGTGTATTCTCTTCTCAGTGCAAACTTGTCAATTTTGTATGGAAAAAAATCCAGATCAAATTTACACTAAGTATAGTGTACAAACTGACAAATTACATGCTACCAGTGTTAAAACAGATATAAATAACCCTATAAGTACCTATGCAATTATATTAATACCTATCTATCAGTGATAATTATGCTACTGAGAAGTGATATGCCACCGGCTACTCATACTTGCATTTGTTTCATGTAATGATTATAATATTAGTATAATAATGTACCACATATATTTTGGAATGTAATATTGGTGTAAACCATTGCATTTAAAAACCTTAGTTAAGAGTCATAATTAAAGTATACAATGAAATTACTAGCTGGTACTTATTAACTAGTTTTACCAAAAATTTGCCGACAAATATGTAACAAGTACAAACTAGGGCATCTCATAATGTCCACTAACAATTTTATTATAAGAGTAGTCAGTATCAAAAGACCTTCACGGCAATCTTATGATCCCATTAAGTTACTGAGATTTTGATGACAGAGGCAAAAGACAATTCAACATTATTTCCTACTTACTGTAATGCTTTAACCCATTTCCATATATTGAGCATATTGAGCATGATTATCCCTATATTGAGCATGAGTAGACTAAGAAAACTTAGAGCATATTGCAGTAAGCTGCTTCAGTGCAGATTTTACGTATAATACATAGACGAATATTCACCTTATTCCAGGAATCATAGATATAATTTATGAGATCATCATGCTGGTTGATGTTATTGTTATTGATGTGCATGTGAGGTGGGGTTAAAGCCGGTGGGCTCAACCGTGCACTGTTATGGCTGTTGCCGTTATGGCGTTTGCCCATGTGAGGGAGCGAACGGGTTCCGCTGTTAATATATCTGAAACATGGATAATGAGCTTAATGCAATAAATGGTAGATATATAAAAATCTGTGAGTATAATGTACATTCTTCAAATTTCTTAGTACTTTGTATAAAAAAAATTAATGTTAAGTGAATTGTTAATGAGTAGAAATGTGAAATATCTGAAGAAAAACAAGATTTAATAACATTTTTTTCAAATTGAAATAGTGAAAACCTATAATGTGGAAAATATGTGAAAATTCTGATGAAGATAACAATGATATGATATTCTTTGAATACTTGTTTAATAAAACAAAATAAAATTACAAAAATATTGATAAAACATAACAGTACCTCTAAATATTCAATATGCTATCATGTATATCACTTTATTATCTAACAAACTGGCATGAATATTAGATAGGCACATAAAGAAATAAGTAAATGTAGCACAAGTCGAACTCACGTGCATCTCAGAACATGCATAAACATTAATAATAAAACCAGCTTATGTTAAGTAAACAAAAGGTCAAATTTGAATTAAGAAGCATTTATTTATAAAACCTCCCGCGTAACAAATCTGGGCTACCACAAATCCGAAACAGGGCACAATATGATATACGAATAGATATTGTACTTAGAAGCCATTCGAAACTCCCAGGGTTTTGTTTACATCACGAGATGCGTGGCAGACGTGAAAGTTCCACGCGAGAGGATAAGAGAATATCAACATCTCAGCTCACCTCATATTTCTATCCATCGTTAAAATCAGATACAACGCCAGGCACTTCTGAACTTAACGTATAATTACTTTAAAAAGTTTAATATCTAAGTCCCACCTTATTAATACATTTAAAAGAAAACACTTGAAAATAATCTACAAATTTACTTAGAATTTAACAATAGAAATAGATGGGACGCTACTCATCTACTTTAAAAAAACAAGACAATATGACGTTTAATAATAATTCTCAATACAATTCAGTGTCAAAATGTCAACAAAAGTATCAGCTGCCTATCCGTACCACATTTAGATTGGTGAATTAAGCGAATTTTAGATTTCTAACCAATCAGAGAATTTCAACCTCCTAATCTATCCATAGAGCAGGAGATATTTAATCCAATGATGGAAGTAAATATTTTACGATCAATGTGTAATTGTTTACTAAACTAGTGTGCGTAAATATACCTGTCTATGGTCATTTTCTAATGCTTGTATATTACATTGATTACAAATTACCCATAAATTTTACTAAACAAAAATAACTCAAGCTATTTTATAATTCATTGCATTTTTAAGTATATTTATGTATATTTTAATTATCAATGTTTTATGTAGTTGGTAGTTTAAAATAAATTTAGCATAAGATGTTATGATGTTAACATAAGATCCTTCAAGCTGTATAGTAAATATTATAAAACTCAACGGGGCAATAATAAGCATGGTGGCGATCAAATTGGTGCACTTTTTGTGTCCTAGTCCGTAAGTAGTGTTATTCTATGATCCTAGTACTATGACCTGTCCAGTAAAATATTTAAGATATCTAAAAACAAGTCTGGCTCATAATAGATTACGCCGTAGTGGGTACGTACTCTGTAGTTATGTAGTCTTATTCTATGGTAATGTGTCTATAGCTGGTGCTTATTTATTTACAAAACACATGTCAAAAATCAATTGCCGAACTTGTAGACTACAGTTTAACTATTTATTTTAATAAAACAAAGTATAAAATCTCAAATATTTAAATCATAATCAATTATGTCTGGTCGAGGTAATTATCTGTTACATTTTCACAGTGACTGACTTTTATTTCCAAAAAACAAAATGGTAATGTACCATTAGGTTAACTTGAGTCAATAGTAGCTCGATTAAACTTATTAACACAATATTTTAATTATTTTCGTCTTACGCATTAGTTTGACACCTACTTGCGCCATAATAGCACTGGTTTCATTAAATTCAATCAGATATTATTCACTGCTATTAGAACGGGGTAGCTTGTAAAATAACGTTAATATAAATGACTTAACATATTTTTACCGCCCGTAAACAGTTTTCTTTCCACAGGTAGGTACCGTGGTAATCGCAACCGAAACCAGCATTCGTTAGCGGCAACAGCGCGGGAAACCGCAATGTCGTTAGCCCCAGATAGCCCTGTATTGGCGATGTTTAAAACCGCAGCATTAAAACTAAATACGCGGCAGGACCGGCACGAGAGACTTGTCAAACTGTCCCGGGATATCACCATAGAAAGCAAGCGGGTTATCTTCTTGCTTCATTCAGCAATCTCGTTAGTATAAGAAAATACGATTATCAATAATTTCAGGAAATTGCTAATTTCAGGAAATTCTAGCTTTATTTGCTCACTATAATTATCAAAATTTAATATATTTTTTACTCCCTTCCTGCTCCACCAATCTGCATTGGATAATAATAAAATGTTATAAATGGGTGTTTGTCTCTCATTAAGTGAATCCAGCAAAGGTTTAACATGTTTTTTGTGTGGAGATTGTTGACGGTAGTTCACATCAGAACTTTTATTTAGTTTGGCATTAAGTAAATAGCTATTCTGTGTAATTTAAAAGTTCACTTTAAACTATTCAAGATGAATAATGAATCAATTATTTCTGAAAAACATACAAAGTAATACATGTTTGACATTTTCACACCACTTAAGTCTCTGGAATAAAATTTGCATTTATTTGAAAACTTGATGCTAAACTATCTTACATTAGGAGTTTATAGTTGAAAATAAATGTAACTTCATCATCTAGTGTCACAATATTACCAATTCTTTTAGAAAGGAGTCGACAGAAAAAGCAGTAATTGAAGCAAAGGAAAGATTGAACAAACTTCTGAAAGGTCCCATAAAGGCAATTGGTGTGGAATTGGAGAATACTTCGGCATATCTGCACTCTCATGCTGTCACTGCAGGCTTCCAGGAGTTCATAGAAGCCAGAACATTATGTACCTTGATGGATAATAAAACTATCATCACATATTCTGAAGTACAAAAAGAGTTTCAGAATACAGTCAAAGAAGATTCAGAAGATAGTGTAGAAAGAAGTGTGGAGACATTATTACCACCAAGTGATTATATGCTGGGGATAGCTGACCTCACCGGGGAGCTCATGAGACGCGCTATCAACAGTATTTCCAGTGGAGACAGTGAAGAATGCTTCTTTGTTTGTCAGGTTGTGAAAGATTTATATACAGGTTACTTAGGTGGGTAAAAATTCATAGTTATCTAAAGAGATAGGGTTTGCTATCATCCTTTTTGATAAATATTTTATTTAGTAGATGTGGTAAATTTATAAAAAGAAGCGCTTCCTAGAATTTTTTTGTCCTCATTCATAACTAAATGGTTTTATTTCCCTTTATGTTATAGGACTATTCCGTATAGGCAAGGAGTTGGCGAGAAAAATGAACACTACTAGAAATAATGTGGCCAAAGTGGAAGCCGCTGTGTATGCGTTGAAGCTGCGGGGTGGAGAGGCCCCGCCCATGCTGCTCTTGCCTGCCAGACCTGACTGGCCACTGGATCCTGAGCATCACTCTGACGATGAAGGATTTTATTAAGCTAACACATTTTCTCAGGAAGTCTTTTCGGTAATCCTTACAAGGCTATGTGTTGTTATTGTTACTTATCTATATTAATATTATAAACCCGAAGAGTTTGTTTTTTTGCTTCAACATGCTAATCTCAGGAACTACTGATCCAATTTAAAAAAATGTTTCAATGTTAGTTAACCCATTTATCGAGGAAGTCTATAGGCTCTATATCATCACGCTAAGAGCAATAAGTGGAGCACAAATAAAGAATGTTTCAAAATTTCGCAATAATCATGTATGACAATCGAAGTCGCGGGTTACCCCAAAGTAACTATTCCACACAGGTGGAAGCTAGTTGATAATTAGTTAAAATGTATTAATTGATTGGCAAGCATCAGAGCATTAAAAATAAACAATTTGAAAATATATGATTTAATTTTTGTCAATAAAACATACATTAGTTTTGACTTTCCGTGTACTCACTAGATGGCTCCCATTCATCTGACTCTTCATCTGTCTTATATGGATCACTATCAGATTCATCAGAGGCATTCCAGCTAGCTCTCATCACAGTTCTCCGAGCCCTTTTACCCGTTACCATAAGATCGTCGGATGGAGTCTCACTTCTAACCCTCTTTTTCTTCTTCCCTATTAAACCATTAACAAATCTGCTGCTTAAAATATATTTAATATAAAGTTGCAATTATAACTACACAAGGCACTATATACTCCATCAATAAAATCACTTCAGGTACACTTATTACAAATAATTGAAATAATACTAAATTATTAACATTTGTTTATGATTTAAATGGACGTTAAAAACAAAATTTAAAACATAATTCTTATACATCCACATGTTGACCAAATTCTAATCCATTCAAAACTCGTAATCATAATCGACGCTATTCCCATCAGAGTCCTCCGCAGCAAAATGGTCGTCGTAGAAATTGACAGAATGCGCGTTGATGTAGAATACATTGCCTTGTCTGTGGACCACTTGCACGCCTGCAACAACGTGCGATTATCAATACTAATCAACCAACAAACAATAAACGGTTTTTACCCAATTTTGTTCTAAATTGTGTTACATGTAGAAAGGTAAACACCATAATGTAAAGACCAGTTTTCTAAGTAAACGGCACACTAGAAGTAGGTTAATAACACAATAAGTAAGGACGGACGCACGTTGAGCCACTGGTCACGACAACAAGTTCGAACGACTTTTATCATACATTTTGCACAGCATTGGCGCAAACCGAATGATCAAGTGGCCGCGCTCGAAGCCATAAGCTTTTTTCTCTTTTTACCCTTAAGTCGCGCGCAGGATCACTATCATAGTAGCTGGCAACTCCACGGCGTGCGACCTCTGCCAGCTTTTGACGTAAATGAATGAATTCATCCAAAAGTAACGCACAACTAGCGCCTGCGATTGGTAGTCGCATCTAGTTGACAGAACCAACTAGAGGTCGTGTTCAATGTATGATTAGGGGCCCAATGTGCGCACGCGCATGTTTTATTTACAAGATAGCGCTAAATTAGAAAAAAAATACAAAAAAATCAGTTGGGTTAGTCACAGTTTCATCTTTATTCGGTGATTCAGCAAACACCTGACTCGGTTGCACTGCTGAAGATCGTCTCTCAAGCTGTCCAACAGCAACCGTGAGGCGCAATTATTGTAGTGAATAAGTGGCTTTTGCTAAATCAGCGCGCGCTACCACCTAGACCGCACCGCTAATTATTTACATTAGGCGGGATTGCGGTCAAGCACTAATTTATTGAATTAAAAAACTTATAAGTTATCTAATTGCTGAGCATATTCTATCATTTAAATGTAGTTGGACTCCGTTCCTTTTACATAGTACCTATTTAGCAAATTAATTTATTCTAATAACTTTTTCTTTGTAAAAAAAGATCTAACCTTGCAAACCTATGAATACATGAACCCATGCTAACCTGCTTGCGGAGGCGGTTGGTCCTTCCCGGGCGGATGGTCATGGTCACGCCAGTGGCGCGGGTCCCGCTTGGCGCACGCCGCGCCGTACGGACAAGGCGCCTTCGCCCCCACGCCCCAGTCCGCATCGCTTGGGTGGCTGAACTGAGCACGATGGGCGGGATTACGCCTTGGAGGGACAATATTATATTCATAATTAATAATGAATTCATAATTCGTTTTAATACATAAAGCTGTTGTTAGTGCGGCACACGAAAATTTTTTTTTTGTCTGTCTAACGCTAAAACCAGTTATGCTACAGTGAAGTAATAAAAATTTTGATTGGAAAAAAGAAATTCTTTATTACATTTTTCATTTTATTAAATAAAACTTATTTCATTAAATAAAATTTACTTTATTCAATAAAAAAAATGACTAGTTGCCGTTACCTGTAACAACTAGCGCCATACATGCACCTCTCGCGCCCCACTGACGCCAGTGCAGGCGCTGCTTGGGTATTGTTTACAACACCAACATTGTTAGCACTTGAACCCTAAAAATAATGATATATACATAAAGAAACGTTACAATACAAGAAAAAAGTTACAGTTACATTCATTGTCTAACAACCAATAAATATTTTCCTCAGCACAATTAGAAGCACAAGCATGTATAACCTTCATCGCCACTTACCATCATGAGATCCTAGGCAAGCTGTAAACATAATGAACACAAAGAAATTACCTTCATTATGTGCTAAAGAAAAAAGGTCATGTTATATGCCCAAACTCTGCAGCTGCACAACGATTGCTGGCTATTTTTACTATATGGCATACTACAACCATTATTAACTCATTGTGCTACTAGAAAAGCCATTAAGATGGTAGAAGTCTTTTACATCCTTAATATAATTATAACAGTGAAATTAATTCTGTCTGCTATACTTTCTTGCACACAATACCACTGAAAATTGGTCTTGAGGTAGACTGAACTTTTTATCGTAATAAAAGTTGTAAAAAGTTAAGTTTTTAAAATAAAATTATTAAAAGGAGCAGTTTGCGACTTACAGCTTGACCTTCAGCCTCAGTTTTTATAACAGGTTTATCTTCTGATTCCTCTGGGTCTTGTTTTATTTTTTTAACTACTTCACTTGAATTCTCCTCAGTGTCACTATGTGGCCTCTTCTGCAGTGCATTCTGTTCAGATGATGCTTCCTCATTTGATTGCTCTTCTTGACCTTGTTCAACTGCAAAGTGATATTTTTCCTTTCAATTTGACTACTTTCACAATTTCAAAAACTTACATAATTTAATTAGTTTTTGTAAACATGTATTTCCCGTAAGCATGCTATTATATATTGTAAGTACAAACTATAACATTTATGATATACAAAACAAGAAACAAATAAAACAAATTTGAATTAATAGAGGTACAAATTAAGAAGAAAATCAACCAAGTTAGTAAATAACAAGAATTGTAAAAAATAAGTAAAATTTGGACGACATATTAAACTATTGACAAAATATATTACTTTTTTTTTATATCAATGAAGGTAAGTTTACATTTAATGAAATAATAAATAACTCACATAATAATGAGGGTGAAGTATGTGGGTGGACATCAATATGGGTCTTATCAGAATCACAATCTGTCGACTGCCTCAATTCTGGACTAATTTTTTCAGTTATGGGTGTTTTCTTGGTAGGACTTGTTCCTTTTTCTGATTCTTTCCCTCTTGGCTCTGATCTCTCATCTAAATCAGGTGATGATAATGGTAATAATACCTGTGTTGATTGTGATTCTAGATTATCATTCTCAGAAACTTCATTTTGATTAGAAGCTAAGCCAGCCATAGATTCTACTTCATTGTCAGTTTCTTCACCCGAATCAACTAGAACTTCAAGAGTAGCATTTTTATGAGACTTCTTTTCAGTTGAACTCTCTTCACTCAATGGTGTACAGTGCAACACTTCATACCAGTAGGATGTGGGCAGGAGGCCCAGTTTATCGCCATTATTAAGGTTTACTGAGTTATTTTGTCTCAAGGTTTCAGGCTGTGTAGTATCACTCTTTTTATAAAAGCAAGGATTCTGGTGCAACTGAAATACATGAAAAATGTATTCATATTATGCTGTCATCACCTATAATCAACACGAGGTACAGGGTTATGTGACCTACAGATGAACCTAGTCTTTTTTTTTTCATCTTGACTTGTGAACAAACACCACTGGATAAGTAAAGTTTTCTTGTAAATAAATAAATCACTTATTGCCTTAAAAACAACATTAAGAAAACAACATAATTAAGTTCTTAAGGCAAAAGGAACTGGCTCAGTTTTTGCTGACGCAGGTCAAAGGGCATGGCAGCACTGTTTTTCAGCTGCTCCCTCCTCCCTGAGGTGTTAGACGGAAGTAGAGAGCCATATGTTCCCCCATTATCTAATGATTCACTTATACTAATTTACATTCTTAACCTACAAAATAACTATCTGATACCTAACTCTATCAATTGAAATATAAAAACAAAATTGACAATTTACAAAAAAATAATTAAACATAAAACTAAATTAAACAATATGTGATGTGACAGTGTAATTAATAAGTGTGTGTGTATGTGTGCATGTAAGTACTACAACATTACATGGGCCTTAAGATTTTTGCAGTACCGCACATCTGAGATTAGCCATAAATAATTTTATTCTAAAAGTAATTTATCAACTTTAAAAGTAATAACTTGGTACAACATTTTTCACAAGGTAAGTCAATAGATAAACAGGCCGAAAATGTATTCTGTTATTGTATTACATACTGCTGTGATAATCAGTGAGTCATCAGTTACTTCAAATTGTCCGTGTTGCCTTGAAATTCTCCTATCGTTAACCTGAAACAAATGAAATGGAATGAAAACTGTTTATTTCGTCTTAGGAACCAAAAGCTCACTTTATTTTCTTAGCTCAGTTACAGCAGTTTTTGTTATCATTAAAACTACCATAACGACTATAATAAAAAATAGGTGTTTAATTTTTTTAACTAAACAAAATTTACTACCTTTGATCAATTACAATTTATGATAGTATTCGATACGATAAGATATCTAATCTTAATGAAAACTTACGTTGAGTATTTTGCAACGTCCGAAAACATGAGTGCCGAGTTCTAACTCAACCTTATAAGGATTTTCACTGTCGATTTGGACTAGTTTAAAAACCATTTTTCCTTTTATGAAAACAACGAAAAAGAAGTTAACACTATGTACTAATCAACCAAACAAACAGGCCATACAGAACTTCAAATCTGCCCTCCACTAAAATAACAGTAAAATTCACAATTCATAACTCGATACGCATAAAAATATTTTCCAACTTGAAATAAATTCCTCGCAAATTTCCACAGACATGGTAGATGCCAATTTCCTTGTCCTTTTACGCCACCAGGTTTTAAGACTAGGCATTTGCCAAAGCGTATTGACGCCTAGTTTCTAGTAAGCCAACGAACGCGTATCGAGTATTTACGAGTCTTTATAAGTATAAAGTCTTTGGAAGCATGAGGTCTTTAGAATTATGAAGTCTTTTAAAGTATGGAGTATAAAGAAGTATGGATAGAACGCTAAAATTTAAATGTAATGTAAAATGTACTTCTACTGAACGGACAAAATTGAAAGTAGATATAGCTACGTAATACGTGGATATGATTAGAATAATACGTTACAAATATTCGGTTTTGGGACCGAATAAAAATTACCGTTTCTAACAATGACTTTAATTTCTCCCTGTCCAACTACATCTGGAAATCCTTATTTATCTAACATACAAAAAAGTCTGAAGCCATCACCAAAAGATTTACTAAAGTTCCAGTGAAGACAATTTGGAAATTACCTTGTTATAAGTTCGACAAGAAGGCCGTACGCACGAATAAGTCTCGTAAAACCTGATTAAAAAAAACCTTCTGTTATATGTCACACTTGGGTTCGCCAGCGGCTACGCCCGCTTGGTGTTTTTTATTATTTAGTTTTATTTTTGTTGATAAAAAGTAGTATATGTGTTATTTCAGAGTATAATCTATCCCTTTACCAAATTTCATTCGCTTCTACTCGGTATTTTTTGCGTGAAGGAATAACAAACATCCATACATCCTCACAAACTTTCGCATTTATAATATTAATAAGATGTCATTATTTTAGTGGGAAAAGTTTTATGGACTAAACTCACGAACACAATAAATGCACTACGCAGAGTGAAAGGGAGATTAGCGCAGATTAGAGAGCAGGAGGATTCTTCGTTCCATTTTGGTCCCATGTTTCTTAGAGAAAACTATGCAGTCCCTAGTAGATGAACCTGCTAATTGGTGCGCGCAGGAGTTTTATCCGAATAACTCCCGATCCCGCGGGATTTTTGGGATAAAAACTATCCTGTATATTAATCCAAGTTACACTCTATGTACTATTATGTGCCAAATTTCGTGAAAAGCGGTTCGGCAGTTTTTGCGTGAAGAAGTAACAAACAAACAAACTTTCGCATATATAATATTAGTAGGATATTCACACCAGTTTTAATTGTT
>DWJZ01001190.1:0-24870 GCA_018249125.1 Asbolis capucinus | reverse complement strand
CAAGATTTCCGCTTCGTAGTGTAAGAGGAAGTGGGGCTAATTAAGCTTGCAAGTTTTGACCCGTAACAAACAAATAAACTAACATACTAATATACAAACATACATTTCAAGTTAAATAAAAGCTTGTAAAAAATGAATTTCTAATAAATGTGTTACTATAAAGATGAAGATATTTTCGAAAATTACGATTTTCGTTTACATTTTCAACCTCTATTTCTCGATCTTTTTTCGCGATAAAAAGTAGCCTACGTTCTGTGTTATTTTCTAGTCTACTTCTGTACCAATTTTTATCAAAAACGAATCAGTAGTTTAGACGTGACAAAGTAAAAGACACTTACTTTCACGTAATAGCGACAGAGATTCGTAGATTGTACTACTTTCTAGGCAAAGTAATAACTAAATATTGAATGCAAGTTGTCAAGTTGCACAATCGGTTTGTTCCTAAGTTATTGCCCAGTAACATGGAAGGATATCTGTTTCTTCCAGTATTAGCATACTTTTATGACTTTTTCAACTTATTTCTTTGAATTAGTTTGCTTGAAATTGTTTTTTACTAAAGGTATAATTTCTTTAATACTTAAATGCACTGACAAATGTAATGAATAAATTATATAAGCTTTCATTTACTGCTTGTTAAAGTTTTCTATGAATATTTAATATATGGGGTATTTTAAGGTTCCGTACTTTGAGAGGAGATCAGAGCCCAGCAGTGGGATACTTATTGGTTGCAATGGTGATGGTTCCGTATTTTAAAAGAGCCAATAAAAACTGTTTTTTAGGTATATATTTTTTTACTTAGATTTGACCGTTTTTATTTTTTATCTGGTGTCACATTGGCCATATTTTGTTCGAATATCAGTAGGTAATATCTTTTATGTTTTAGGGAGTATGAGGTAGACCCCAGTGAATGGATGAACAGATAATTCTTTATCTACCATGGTACCAAATAAAAATTAACCTTTAACAAAAATATCAAATAAATACTGCTTGTGGGAAACCCCGCGTTTCCGACTCGCTTTTGAATTTTAACAAAAAAATGTTATTGTTTAGTTCATAGCTTTTATTCTCCTTATTACATCAGCTATCTGCCAGTAAAAGTCCTGTCAAACTCGGTCCAATCGTTCCAGAGATAAACCGTAACAAACAAACAGACAAAAGCAAAAAATATTATTTTGGTATATATAACGTATATACATACACATACATTTATTAAAAAGGAATACTTTAATACAGACAGACTGGAAGATAAAAATCGGTTTATTTCGTACAGATTTTCAAATTAAGAAAGTAATTTCTTACTTCGTAAACTCACAATTGCTATTTCGTAAGAAAGAAAATAACCATGTTTCTTCAAAATTGTTACGCAATTTTATGTATCCCTAGTTACATCACGCCTGTCATTATGTAACTAAATGTTAATAAACGAGCACACTGGCATGGTTGATGGGCAACGCCGCCCATCGCTCAGTGGAGGCACTGGTTAAGAAGCAATGCCTACTAATTGGCTCTCAATTTATACATAAAACATCCAAATCTTAATTCTACTAATATTATAAAGTTTGTAAGGATCGATGTATGTTTGTTATTCCTTCACGTTAAAATTACTGAACAGATCGGAATGAAATTTAGCATAGAGATAGATTATAGTCTGGAATAACACACAGGCTGCTTTTTATTAGGAATGTGAAAGCAAGGAGGATAGAAAGAGAGCTAGATGGAGGTTTGTTCCTCTTTCACGCAAAAACTACTGTACGGATCCGAATGAAATTTGACACAGGGATAGATGATAGTCTAGAAAAATGTTTAGGGTACTTTTTATCAACAAACTACACGAGTGGAGCCGCAAGTGGATACTAGTTTACAATACACATTATGTATATTTGTTATGTATACTTACGATGAAAATTATAAAGACGTGGAAATGTTATAACTTTTAAGTATATAATATTAAAATAAAATCATCTCTTTAATTTCCGAAAACTATATTTTTTCCAAAAATCAACTATCTTTAAAATATTCCTTGACCCAAAAACCCTTAACTCCAGTATTTCATTTTAATTGATAATGTGGTTTAATATAAATTCAATGTGCACAATTATTTTCAAATCATGTTCATTTTATTCAAGTTATACAAAATGATTTAAATGAGTATCTCACAATGCAAGAGTACGGTCAAGGTCTGACTGCTAGTAGGTCTAGGCCTTGAGGCCTCGCTCTATAGATGAGTAAAGGGCATAATTAAGTGGTATGAATAACACTCAAAGGCTTGCCATAAACCATAAATATATAAACACCAATAATAACAGGCAACCACTTTTCGCGAAAAAAAGTAACCAACGAATTGAATCAAGTTCTATTTTACCTCGGTACCAAGTTTTATTAAAATCAATTCAGTTGTTTAAGCGTGAAAAGTTAACAGACAGAAATACGGACAGAGTTACTTTCGCATTTAGAATATTACTAATATCCGCCTGCGGTTTCGCCCGCATCGTAGGTATAAAGCTCAGTAGTTTTTGCGTGAATAAGTAACAAATTCCCAACCATCTTGACAAACTTTCGCGTTTATAATACTAGTAGGATTAAGGTAATATTTATGAATAAATTAATAAGGTATTTGGTATTTATATATGTATATAAGTCGGTGGGATGGGTGAGCGCTAGAGGCAAAGACCTGGTAAAAGAGGGCAAGGCAACATCATCAGGATTTTGGTCAAACACTAATTTATTGAATATAAAAATGAAATAAAAAAGTCGTTCCTAGCTTGGCGGTTTCGATTGTAACCAATCGCAAAAGCGTAAACAGCGCGCGCGGTCGGAAGGAAGATGGGTTCCGTGCTTTAGAGGGCACGTACGCAAATCCGTCGGGCCTGTTATTGGTAACAATCAAAGCCAGGTCGGATTCCTTCGGGCAATATAAAAGTTTTCGGTGTTTAGGTTGGGTGCTCCTTCAATCTAAATTGCAGCATGGTGGAATGTGCTTTACGGCCTTACGGTAGGGCTATGTCATCATCTCAATCTCAACCCATCACGGCCTATTATTGAGCCCGGTCTTCTCTGAATGAGAAGGTTAAGGCCAAAGTCCACCACGCTGGCCATGCGCGGATTGGCAGACTTCACACTCCTTTGAGTCTTGCAAATTTCCTGCATGCAGATTTCCTCACGATGTTTTCCTTCACCCTTATAGCGAGTGACATTTAAATGCTGAAAACGCACATAGCACTGAAAAGTCAGAAGTGCGCTCTAGGATTCGAACCCGGACCCCCCCGAGTAGGAGGCCGAACTCTTAACCACAAGGCTATCACCGCTTCATAAAGCTATGTAGTGGGTATTTAATGCTGTGAATATAAACCGAACCTTCCTGGGCTGCCATCTAGTGTAAGAACTTATAACTTTAATAAAATCTATTTATCAAGTGACAAAAAAAAACCGAATTCCAAATTACCCATTTATCGTACTCAATAAATGAAATAACGAAACACGCAAACTTTAAATGTTAGTGGAGAGGTGTAAAATATGAGTAATGTTCAGGGAAAAACAGGTGGAGAATATTAATGAAGAATATACGAGTATAGTGGAGAATATTAATGGAATTTCGAAACTTATCTTACATTTACATGACCATTGTCGTTTTGAAATTACAGTTTTTTATTTATTAATTAGCTTCTACCAGCGGGTTCACCCGTATTGGTGTGTTGATAAAAAAAGCCTATGTGTTATTCCAGAGTATAATCTATTCCTATGCCAGATTTCATTCGCATCCGGTTAGCAGTTTTTGCGTGAAAGAGTAACAAATAACTATCTACCCATTCACGCAAACTGTGACAAACTTTATGTACTTTTTCTAGACTATAACGTAATAATTATTCAATTATATCTATACTAATGTTTTCCCGTGGCTTCGCCCGTTTAGAGTTACGTTGATAATTACCTATGTGTTATTACAAACTACAACTTATCACCAAATATTATCTAGATTGGTTCAGTACTTTTTGCGTAAAAGAGTACCTAACAAACATCCATATATCCTCGCACATTTTCGTTTTTATAATACTAGTTCACGCCCGCTACTTTGCCCGTATGATAGGTAGAATGATAAAAAGTAGTCCATGTGTTAAACCAGGCTATAATCTATCCCTGTATTAAATTCCATTTAGATCCATTCAGTAGTTTTAGCGTGAAGAAGTAACATACATCCATAAAGCCTGAAAAACTTTCGCGTTTATAATATTGTAGTTTATAATATTAGTAATAACAGTGCGTATTGTTAAGTTAGAAAATATTTAAAAATTGTTTTTGTTATCGTCGGTAAAAAATTAATTTTCAAAATAGATTTTCTTATTATAATTATTTATCACTTGCTAAGTAAAAAAATATCGTAAAATACACTTGAGTTTTATATCAAACCAATCCTCTTTTGGATGACTATGAGAGGAAACCACAGATTAGCAGTGAGGCAGTTACAGATTTCAGAGAGTTCATAACCTGCTCTATATATTAATCATTGGAGCCCATAATTGTCCTACTGGGCTTCAATCTACACTCACAATATGAGGGATACAGGCCATAGTCCACAACGCTAGACAAGTGCGGATTTGGACTTCGAGAACTTTGTGGATAACTCACAGAAGTGCGGGTTTTCTCACGATGTTTTTCTTCACCGTAGCAACTTCTACGCACATAACTTTGAAAATTAGAGCGCGCTTCAGGATTTGAACCCAAAACCTTCCGTTCTAAAAGCCAGCGTTTAAAGGTGAAGCAAAAATATAAAGTAAAACAAATATATTATTCGTATCCCGTTTTACGAAAATTAGGCAGACGGAAGATTATAAAACTTGATAAAGTGTCTAGCGAGAACGAGTGCAGGGAACTACGAATTTTATATAAAATATATTACACACACAAATTAATTATAAAATAAAAACATTACACACACTAACATGTATTTCACACACACTAACGTTGGGCAATTTTGGTACTGACATTAAAATTGTATTTTTTAAATTGATTTGTTTAATTTCAACCGCAGCCAGAATCTCTAGTAATATATATTTATTATGATTAGGAAAATGTTGTTCTAAACAGATTGACAAGGTTACAATTTTATATATATCACAAAAAACAATACAATGGCTGTAATTCCCGGAACCACGTAACATCTGTGCGTGTCTTTATCTCAGAACATCATTGTATGTGACAGCTATGGAACTCCCGACGCTGTTATTAGTAAAGTCACATATATTTTTTATGTTTTTATAAAGCCACTCATCTAAAAATAAGATAGAATTGTCATCCATATGTTCTCAAAGAATATTTGAATTAAAAAAAGTTTGCCTTAATATCTCTAGTCGAAACATATCGAAGAAATAAGGGTACCACTATTAGTGAGATAAAAAAAAGTAAACGAATTAAAAAGTTCTCAATTCAAAACGCATTAACGTCAAAGTAGCCCAAATCACAGCGAACACCAGAAGTTCAGACGCTATCAAAGCACACGGTGACGCGGCGGTTTCCTCATCATTAAGAAATGAGGAGAAAAAGGCTTCTGATACTAAGTTGTAAGCGCCCGCCAACAAAGCCATTATGCCTTATTATGAACATCATTCATCAGCCAGCCATATCGATCCTACATTAATGCGTGCTAATGCTTTATAAACAGATATATAATTTATTTTGTCTCCACCTCGCATCCGATTGATAGTTTTGTTTCAGATCAAAATGTTGGTTTTTATGGCAGGCGTGGTCACGGTTCCTCTGCTTACAAGGAAGCCGATCTTTGTACAATTTTACGGTGGGTATAAAAAAGTGTGAATCGAGCTTTTTATCGTTCATTCATTAATCTTGTAGTCGATAACCCATAGCGTTGGTACGGTTATTAAAATTATGTAGTAAGACTAGAACAGGTTATAAAAAGTCTACTTACTTTGTCCTAGATGCACTCGTTTCATCCACGGGTATATTTGCGGAGGATTCGCTTGAGACGCCGCCTTTGAATTCTTCGTGTTACTCGAACTGGAATTATTGGCGTCATTACTCTCGTTACTGGAAGTGCTTGACGCAGGGCTTGAGATGTTTTGATTTACATTCGCCTTATGCTCTACGGGAGACGCAATAGGTGTAGTCAAACCGAGTTTGGTGCTAGATCCGGTATTCTGTCCACCGACGCTCCCAAACCCAGGAGAAGTTCTACCAGGTCCGGATGAGGTGGACAGATCTTGTGGGGATGCAACTCCGGTTGTAGAAGTGGAATCTGCGAATTTGCAGCTAGCACTAGCAGCCTGGTTGGGTGGGGTCGACATCAAGTTGGGCGACAATGCCCCAGGACTCGGGTTCGAATGTTGATGCATGTGCGATGCGGTGCTCCCCAGCCGTTGTGGATGTAATTGAGTATAATCGATCATTGGCTGCGGTTGCATGTGTGCTCCTGCAGCAGGTGTTGCATATGGATGTTGGGCGTAGTGATGTCCGACCTGCGGTGGCGAGTAACACGCATTTGGATACGCGCTAGCTGCAGCATTTGGGTTGTAGTAATCAGCCCCCGGGGTCGGTAGACCTGGATGGCCAGCCTGTTCCACCGGCGTCCCGGTACGTCCTGGGGCCTGATTCCCATAGCACGAAGCCAGGGAATTGACGAATTGGTAGGAACTCATTCCTGCGTTGTAGTTTAAGTCGTTCATTGATAACAATTTCTATTAGTTCCTTGTTAAATTTACTCGGAGACTGTCATCGTTTACGGGCACTGAATGGTTTAGTTGGACATGTTAAGTGCTGCAGATGTTCGCGGTTTCGTCCAATTGTCCTCTGAGAGTGGAGCTTGATTGATGGACCTGCGATAAAATGAGACACATTAGCTGGTCAAGCAATGTCTTGTTATTGATGATGAATGTCTCTATAGAAGTTCTAGAAATACTTCAAATTCGTTTAACAATGACATTTTTATTATATTATTATTATTTTTTTATTATATTGTAGTTCATTGATCTATATGTTGAAGATTGTTTGAGATATACTATTATTGTGACCAATATGACATTAAGAAAGATTTTTAGTCAATATTTCCGTTTGTCTATACGTTTGTGACTATTAATCTCAGACGTCACACGCCTTAATTTTGGACGAAGAACTTAAGGTAATTCTGGAGTAACATACCGGTTTCTATTTTATTAATTATTTGCAAAGTAACATTAAATATTACATTTCCCTGGCAAATTCCAAGGACGCACAGTTATTTAATTAGTCGTATAGAAAAGTATTACTGAAGACTTAAGTCAATTAGAAGAATACGTCTAAACCCAAGGCGAGGATATATTATTAAATAATATTATTTTCTTTGATGAAATTAACGATATAAATGTAAAACTATTTTACCAGAAGGTACTAAATTTTTATTTATTAGTTGTACAAGTTGACGCTGGTTTGTACTTAATTAAGAAACTATAAGTAATTAATGTCAGTTTGGTATTTTAACGGCCGCGAACTGTAAAAAATTGACACGCAAATTTCTGATATTTTGTTTGTATATATGTTAATAATTTCTTAAGTATCTAAATACAAATTTTATAGTTTCTGTTATGTAATTTATTTATGTAAGAGTTTATTTTTAACATATTTTATGTTATAGGCTTATACTATGTTGTTTGGATATGTATACATATAAGTATAAATATATCAATTGTAAGAGGAATAATATACATAATGATCACATAGTCTTTTGTATTCAATAAGTTGGATGTGATAAGCTCATATCAGTTGCTTCTAGTCATAACATTTAACAAGTAGAGATGTTAAAGTATTTACCCTACCGCGAAAGAAATAAGTTGCACGCGTCGGTATTTCCATTTGATTACAATGTAAATGTCTTCAAGTTAAGAGTGAATAGGCATCTACTTGCTTTACCATCGAAGACTTCGTCGCCAGTTGCCATCAGACGGGATCGTAGTTAAGAGCTAACTAATTCATGGTTAAAAAAAGTAGTGCGATGACTAACAAACTTGCGAGATTTAGTAAGAAGGCAACGCAAGAAATTGTGGAGAAAACAATTTTTTAGTTTAAGTTAATGTCTGACTACAATCTCACCTGATAGTAAGTGGCGATGTAGTTTTCGTTGGTAAAACACATTGCTTTGCTGTCACACATGGTCTATGTCCTATGATCCCATTAAATTCTTAAAGTTTTTAGGAACAGCCCGCTCAACAAAGATTGTTTGCCGTTTATACAATTCTATTAAAAGTCCTATGTCGAACTTGGATAAATAACAGTTGAACATAGTCCAAAAAATGTTCGCCAAATGGCAGAGGTATCCTCTCAACCCATCACGGCCCACTATTGAGCACGGGTCTCTTCTCTGAATGAGATGGTTAAGTACACCACGCTGGTCAAGAGCAAATTGGCAGAGTTCACACAACTTTGAGTTTTGCAAACTCCCCGGCATGCAGGTTTCCTCACGATGTTTTCCTTCATCGTCATAGCGAGT
This sequence comes from Asbolis capucinus, assembly GCA_018249125.1. Classification (NCBI taxonomy): domain Eukaryota; kingdom Metazoa; phylum Arthropoda; class Insecta; order Lepidoptera; family Hesperiidae; genus Asbolis; species Asbolis capucinus. The sequence goes on along the minus strand of DWJZ01001190.1, from coordinate 16,400 downwards.
GACGTTTAAATGCTTAAAACGCACATGACTCCGAAAAGTCAGAAGTGCGCGTCCTGGGATTCGAACCAGAACCACCGAATAATAGGCCGAATTCTTAACCACTAGGCTATCACCGCTTTTTCTTGGGATAGTTAAAAAGTTTACATATTTTACAGGAGACCTATGTTTATTCCAAACTTACTGTGTCCCAATAGATGAAAGTTGCAAATATTAACAAAGTAGTTATGACAAATTTGTAAATGTTGAAAAATAGCTTTCACGTTTCGATATAAATATAAAAAGCTGCACGTTTTTCTCGACCTAACTTGGGGATATATAAAGTGTTGCATAATGGTGACATGCCTGTGATTACTATAGATTTATTTATATTATTATAATTAATTTTTAACCATGATGTTCAAAATTTTGTATTTGTGATTAATTTTTACAACCTTTTATTTAACTTGCAGTCCTTGTTCGTATATTAGTATGTTAGTTTATTTTTTTGTCACGGGTCAAATCTTGCAAGCTTAATTAGACAGCCTCTTACAGTACCGAGCTGGAATTTGCATACTCCTTCAGTTCCGATGACAATGCATTTCAATGAAAAGTATGACCTGATACTACATTCAGGATTGGCTCCAGACAAGGGAACTCAACGGTTTATAAAACAGGTTTGAAATATTATGTATTTCTTGTTATTAAGGCTATAACTAAAGTTTGTATTTTTTATTTATGTAGTAGTATTAAGTATTTATGTAGTATTAAGTTTGCATTTATTATTTGTATTTTTACATAAAAATAATAAATTATGGTAATTAATGTTTTTAATATTTTATAAATCCCTGTTAAAACAACTAAGAATTGCTTTTTATAATCACTTTTCTAGAAAATAATAAATAGAATACCTATGTTATCTGTTACTTATATATACATATATACCTACATATATTGAATCTGTAAAATAGAAGCCCTAATATGAGTATCATATTTAATAAATTGTGAAGCAGTTATATAATTTCTTTGCGCTTACGTTTGTAATATCTAATTTATTTGTCTTAAGCATGAAAATTTAATTCCGTACTCATTATATAAACACGTCAATTAAACACTAAAATAGTTTTAATATCGTGTATTAAATTCCATTAATTATGTATTAAAATATACCTATTTTTACCTATAATTACCATTGATTATGTATTAAAATGTATCTAATTTTATTACCAAAACAAGAGGGTTAAATATATCGAGTTATTCGAATCTCCGTTCTATCAAAACGATCATTTTGTCTGTACTATATAAGAATTATAGGTATTTATTTAATTACTAATATATAGTCAGGTAATATTTTAATAGATTTTGTATTTATTTATGTATGTATGTCGATGGAAGAAATCGTAAATGCTGTGAGTAAAAATCCAGGTTTTCAACAAGGCCCTAAGTATTCTAAAAATCGGAAGAATAACTTAAAAATGATCAGATACCTGTTAAATATCACAACTTTACGCATAATATAACTTATATTTTGCTTGTTATAATATTTTTTCCAATATTAGGTATTATTTAGGTACATTTTTAGGGTTGTGTTGAAAAAAATTAATATTTACTCTCATTAATCGAGTTACTACGTACATAGAAATACAGAATCTATTAAAATATAACCTGATTATACATTAGTAACTAAGCAAACCATTTCTTACGTCAATTACCTAAATACCTATCACGCTACCACACCAGGTTAGCTGGTAGACAACGCAAATCGGCATTACGCTCGCTCTTTGTACAACCTAGGTTAGGAAGTAAATATATATAAGAAGAATAAATAAATATACTAATAAACTGGGGGGTCTATTAACAAACAATATATTAGTATTAGAAACGATACAGATGTGAAGTCAAGTGGTAAAAAAATCTCGTCAACGCCACGTGGTTGGGCTATAAAAATGTCCGCTGAGGTTTATGACTGTAAGCGGTAGGCTAAATGAGTCGCCCGGATTTATGAACTTCGCCGGTGCATACATCTTTACAAGCAAATTAGCAGTCATTGTGCATTCGATTTATTTGTCGCACGACCGCATCGAATGACAAATGTGCGAATTTTGTACGAATTTGCGTGCAACGGTCATTCTTTTTTCGATTATGTTTTTGATGCGAGTTTTTTGAATACGATTCGAAATTTTATTTGTTTTTATTTAGGAAAGGAATGAATTGAGATATGCGCATGAAAGATTAACTACTGTCATAGTGATGTGCTACCGATGCTTGAATTTTTGACGCATTAAACAAAAGGTTTAGTTGATTTGTTGAGGATATTAAATACGTGTTTTAAGCTCTTTGCCAATCCGTAATAGCGCAGTCTTCTAAGACTAGAGTATACTAACACTTCTCTTATACTCTTCTCTGTCCTAATACTCTTGTTGAATAATAGGCCATTGGCCATAAAGTCAGTTAGGTATAATAAAGACGGTCTTTCTTGTGTATCCATATTAGCAATGAGTTTTATATAATTTAATTGTATTTTTTTCATTTCATTATTGCAGTTTATACAACGAAGGGACTTAATGCCTCTGTATCTCTACCAGTCAACTCCTGCTGAAGGTGGAAAAGTTTAGTAAGCGTAAACTAAACCAAAGAGTAATATAGAGTAACTGGAGAGTGAAATAGAGAAAAAAACATCTGAAGTTAGTTACAATTTATCTAAGTACAGAGCTATGTGTTAATTTCTTATAGTTTTTGAAGTAACAGCTGTATTATATTGTAATTTATTACATAACATCTGCTATTACATACGTATTTTACGTAAGTTTGAAATGATACTTATAATAACCTATTTTCAAATTATTTCAGCAGATAACTACGTTTATATTTTACGTTGTTTTCTTAGTCGTTACGTACTGTATGTGGAATTAGGTTAATTATATCCTTCATCAATATTATTAATTATGTAATAAAAATTTAACGTAAATATTTATATTACCATGACATTAAATAGAGGTTTTATTAGTAATATTTACTATTAATATTTTTTTAAGTTGCAATGAAAATCGTTTTCTGCTCTGCTAATGTTGTTGCAATGTCGATAACTATGTTAAAATTGTTACAATAATCCTGTACAGTATAAACAGGATTCATTAAGAGAGATTTTAATATTATAATCCTATAATTGTTTCCCACTGTTAATCTTCTATTCCCTCATGACATACAGACAACATGTGTTCAGTTTATTTCAGTTTTAAATTTTTGTCACTCCGTCCGGTCCACGCTAAATGGGCCGGGCCATTTTATTGCTTGTGTTTCTATTTTTTTTTAAGCGATGCTTATTTTTTGTCCTTTGAGGCAGTTAAAATTACCGTCTTAAGCCACATTATAAGCTACAAAATAAAGAAGCTCAATTTGGCTTTTTAAATGTAGTATAAAATTGTGCGTAAGTATAATTCAGTGCCTTTTTTAAGCACTTAAGCGAGTTCATAAAAAATACCTAAGTACTAAAATAAAATTTTAAGTTTGTATGTATAAAACGAGATTGACCCATTTAACTCTATGTTATAATTAATTTTGCTATATTACATACATAAAATCGTTAAAGATTTGTCGAATTAAACATTCTAAAGTTTCCATTAAATAAATCATTTCTTTGAGTGTATTCTTGAACAGTTGGCAAGGTATGATCGTTTCGAATGCTATTAAAATCAAGTTCAAAAGATATAATAAACTTCTTCGAGTGGACAGTTGAAATCCTCAGCCGCCCATAAGATTTACTGCGCTACGCTTTGATTTTACGATATCTCGCCTTTGTAAAGTCATATCAGTCGGTAATAATTTACAATAATACCAATTAAACAGTAATAAACTTGAATAAATAAAAAAAATACTCACTCTGTATATTTCCAGAGTGACCACCAAAAATCACAATAATAGGCAAACAACCACAAACATCCCACTTAATTTAACACAGCACAAAAATATTAAAAAATGAACCGAAAACGTAAAACTTCGATGCGAGCGGGACGAGAGGAACTGTTCGAAAGTTGTGTGCGCGGCGGCGAAAAACGTTTCGTGTTTTCCCGGCGTTCGAGCGTCGAGTGCAGGCGCGACTACGACGTCGGCGAGGTGAGTGGTGGCGCGGGGCGGGGCGAGCGGGCGGGGCGCACCTGAGCCGCGAGCCACGTGTGCGCGCCCGCGTCCGCTCCCGCTCCGCTCGTGCGTCGTCGTCATTAGCGGTTCCGAATTCAGTTGTTTATTCGATCGATCGTGTTTTGACTTTAGGTCATTGTCGATGAGTTTTCATTGGATTTTGAATTATGATACTTTTCTTTTATTTTGATTTTTTACAAATTTTGAGCTTAAAGTGTATAATGTTGTCTTTAGATGTGCCTGTTACATAGATGTAGTTACCGTGAGTATTTTTGATCTGATAATGTTTTAGTTGATTTAATTACGTAATTATATAGATATTATATTTAATTACATATAATTCTAATATGTTGAGGGAATACAAAAAATATTGAAGTACATATATAATAGAATTTTTACTTTCTTGGTTTACAGTATTTGATATTTTTCTATATCATTCCTATTCTTATTTCGAAAGATTGTAAGATCTCTCAGATATTAATTATTGTAACTTTATACACCTACAATATTTTTCAGCTGTATTCAGCTGAAACTATCCGGCTTTTAGCCTATTTTGTACTCACCAACCTAAGATAATAAAATATGAAATCAATCAAAAATTCTAAAATTTATTTCAGAAGCTACTACTCGTACTAGACTTATATAATTTCAATCTATATATCCCTACCGTTCATCAAAAATGATACTTTCTTCTATGAAAAGTACCATGGAAACTTCATTTGATATTTACAGTATATAAGAATATTAGGTATATATTATCATGGATTTGGTGTCCCAAGTTCAACCTCATTGATTGGTGTATTTCTGGAACTCCCACCCTGAAACCCTCAGGGAGAAGGAGAGTCGGAGTCCCCAGCAAATACGATATTTCCCAAAACCTGACAATATTATATTTGTATGTATGTACCTTGTTTTTGCATTATGTTTGTCTGATTTAATTTTATAATATCTATGTAAACTTCTAGTGAAACTCCAGTTGCTATCATCACTATGGATATTACAGAAGTAGGTATTTTTCAGAGTCTAGTTATTACTGTTCCTAGCAAATGATATTTACTAAGTTTTTCTATTGAAGATACTGTAATAGATATTAAAACATTGTTATATACTATAATATATTATATATCTAGGACATCTACGAGTAGGTTGGGAATATTTTGTGTATGTTATATGGATTTAAATGAAACGTTTTTTTTTCTTTCTATATTGGACAAATTTTTTTTTTTACTTTTTTTTAGTTAATGCTTGACTATTCCAATTGATGGATAGATTTTTCATTTAAATGGAGTCATCTTTCAGTCCAAGATGCTTGTCATTTTTATGGTGTCTTGTTCAAGAACGAACAAGCAAGTTAGTCATTTGCTAGATTTCTGTGAAACTTTGTTAAAATTTATGTTATGCTAAAAGGCAATGTATGTGTCAACTTTAAGTTCTTGAATTGATATGAGAATATTTATTTTTAATGTAAAGGTACACCAGAGTTTTTCTGGCATAGCAGTCTTGCCGTGACCACGACCCATGCAACTGTTAATCGATGTAATAATAGACAAACCGTGAGTACCTGTTTAAAGTAAAATGTTTAGAAGCCACGACTATATAACTTAAATACATTTGGGATAATTTTCGGCCCTACTACCTAATAGTGCGTCTGCTAGCAAACAATCAGTCCCGACTTCGATTCTGTGGTACAGATTACTATAATAGCAATACTCGGTGCGAATTCGATATGGATTTTTTTTCAAACAAACTTGTCAATTTTGTATGGAAAATATTCCAGATCAAAGTGTTTCAATTTGAGTATTAGAAGTTATTCGTGATGTCGACCATAACTGCAAGTACCCTGGACTTTAACGAATACGTACATTTTAGAAGAATTGTTGGTAAAGTCTGTCGTCAGTACAAACAGGAATTTCAAAATATTGGGGATACATTATCAGCAACGGAAATTCTTTAGGAAGTCTAGTAATCCAAGGTCTTGTAGAAGGAAGGTGGTCGCGTTGAAGACCTTCAAGACTGATTCCATCAAGCCTGATACCTGTTCTGCAGTGTTCACGTGAAGCCGTCAAACCGACACCCAGCTTCGACATGAAAAATGGACAAAAACACATACACTTTTATAATATTAGTATGAATGATGAAGAACACCAAAATGATGTGCAGATTTAACGTGGGAAAGGAGACAGGCCAGGTCGAGAGCATATTTTTTAAGGGTATTTAAACATTAAAATAAATAAATAAATATCTCTAGACAAGACACACCCGGCCTTCTGAGCCTACACAAAGCAATGCCTTGTACTATGGTGATCAGACAACTGATAAACATACATATATATTTATATTACGTACATATATAGATATAGTACTACACACAGACACAGAACAAACACTCCACTCATCACAATACTCCGACTTGGTAATTAGGTTCACTAACCAGTAGACCAATAGGCCTGTCTGTAATACAAACATACTTTTTTGTGTACATGCAGCATATGTACACCGAGGAGGAGTGGAATAAGTTGCCGCGTCGGTGTTCCCGTTCAATTACAATGTAAATGTCGTCAAGTCAAGAGTGAATAGGTTTCTACTAAGTTTGTGCTTTACCATCGAAGACTTCATTGCCACTTACCATCAGGTGGAATCGTAGTCAAGTGCTAACTTATTATTAGTAAAAAATAAGTATATATAATAAATTGGTCTTCACTCTGTTAATGTTCAGAAGATTGATCACCATTTTTGTACTGCAACCTATAAATATACCCACTGCCACAATATTCTCTGACAATATGCCACACCAAGTTCACCACGCTGGCCAAAAGCGGATCGTTAGACTTTCACAGTCAGAAAAACTTTATGGGGATACTCCGAAATGCAGTTACTCACCATACCAAACTAATGTATTGACGAATTCAAACTGGTACAATCCAATATGACTATGGAGTATCATAAATGACTATCACTCCTTTCTTGGCTGACGACGTGTTGGTAACAGGATCGGCGACTACGACGACCACTTACCATCAGAACACCTGTTAAGTTGCCTGCTTAAAACATAAATCAATAATAATTTAAAAAACTAAAGAAAGTTGTCTATTGTTGCCCAAAGGGATAAGAACATTCCAATTTTGAAACGCCTTCAAACATTAAAAATATCTTTTAAAATAATGTTTATGATAATATATAGAACCAACTTACGTTACACCTTGCCCGTTAAGAAGATAAAAATTACGTACGGACGTCAGGAGTGCATTAAAATAATACCCCATACACAGTACTTTGTATGAGTCGGGAAAAGCGGACACTCGCGATGCATCACTTCGAGTGACATGTGATTCATAAAAATGACCTGCCGGGCTTCTTCATATGACTTGTAATAGATTATTTTTATACTTAAATGTATTTCCTTAAGAATTGTCATGGGTAATTAATTTTCATTTTTATTTAAGACAGGGTTTTAGGTTTAATTAGATACGGTTACTTTGAATAAAAAGTGTTACGGAATTTGGTTTGAGAATTAAAGTCTATTTTATACTATTTCTGCTTCAGTTACATTGTATTTATACATATATAAAATATATACGTAATTTATACATATTGATTTATTTATATTTAGACAAATGGACTTATAGAAAGAATAAATATATTACTTTTAAAGTGACCAGAAGTTCATTTGATATTAACCCAAAACCCAATAGCACCGAGTATAATTTATGTGAAATCGTGAAAAATTACTCAAATCTGGAGGTTTGTGTATCTTCCAAAAGTGTGCGCTGAATCAACCGACACTCAGTGTACATTTGATCTGGAACTTCATGGTAAACATGCCAGATAGATTACATACAATTTTATATGACGCCTGCAAATGAAAAACAGGGGAAGCCGTTTTCTTAGTAATATGGGTATCAAATCAAAGATCGTGAATAGACTATTTCAAAAATATACACAAGTATATACTTTTATATTACTGTTTTATTGGTAAAAATTGTACCAATGACTGTCGCAATTTTTTTTTTATTTCTTTTTTCAAATATCTATATAATCTTACCAGTCTTTAAGTACCTTTGCAGCATGTACTTTAGTTACACTAAAGGTGCATGGATGTATGATCAAATAAAATTTCTGACAACCGTCAAAAATTGGTAAGGGTGCACGAGTCTTTCATAAGTGAGGATGTCTGGATCTCCAACTCTCCAAAGTGGATTGATGACCACCTTTTTACTCGTGGATAACTAGTTGACATCATCAAGGCAACCTTTAATTGACCCACGACTGGGCTAGTGTCTCCTCTGACAATGTGACGGGCCCATAGTCCCCCACATTGACCAAGAGCTGGTAGACTTCACCTACGAGAATTTTAAATGGAACTTCAGATTCCTCACCATGTTTTTCTTGTAATACATACGTAACTTTTTGAATATTAAAAGTGCTTGCAGGATTTGAAGCCAGGACCTCCAGTCCCAGAGACCCGCGTTCAACCCTTTAGGCTATCACTGTTTTTAATTTTAGTTTTTCCTATTAGCTTTAGACCGTGCAAGTAGAAAAGGGATTAAATGGGTACAAGTACCTACTATGGAGTTAGAGGTGAAGTAGAGGAAACTCCAGCAATGCCAGGTTTCGCAGCAGTACAGCAGGCAGTTAGCAGCAGCACTAGTTGGAGAAAGATCTGGGTTCAAGGATAGGTCTTTAGTCCTCTTCCTTCTTCCTAATGGTTTATTGAAAAAAAAGACGCATTCGAGGTTCTTACTCAAAAGTTCGAAATAGAAGTAAAGTAAGACCTGGAACATCCTGGAGTATCCTTTCCAGGCCATTTAGCAGGTAAATTCGGTGGAAATTAGTTCATCCATCCATTCATCATCCTTTCATCATCTACTGTTGGTCGTAGACCTAATACGCCACTACAAATCCTCTTGTTACCAGATTAAGCAGTATAGGACTTGTTAAGAACATTACCATGACACCGAACTCCACTTGAGTTTCTTGAGTTGAAGTCTAAGATTAAATTTCTTCCTGCTTCCCGGGACAATGTAGCCTTTGTCGATCTTAAGATTGAATAATACATATTGGCTACAGAATTTTCGAATTCGGTCTAGTAGTTTTTGAGTTCGTTTGTCACAAACTTTCGCCTGTAAAATTTTAATGTAGATGACAAATTATTTTGAGGCTAAATAGTTAGGAATCTAAGATCTTTTTCTATCATTTGAAGCTGTGATTTTGACTCCGTGGATGTATTCTATTTTACCATTAATGAAAATATTTAAAAGATTTATAATAAAAATGCACAGGTTAAAAGACCTACGAGAAAACGACTGATTAAAATTTATATAGGTTAATACAACTCTATCAAAAGACATCCATAACGCTATAGATATATAATTTTAATCTTATTTGGTATTCTAAAATGAGTTGGCATTCAAAAGATATTCATTTGTGGCCAAAATATCCAGTGTGAGGTTTAATAAAGCTCATGTTTTAACCGTTCAAAACACCATATTTTACCTCTATCTATCGGTAATTTCATCACTTTTCAAAAACTATTTTAGTTTCCGAAAGAAAATTAATTTTACAGAATTTCTTCAAACATTTTTAAATCCTCAAACTTGAGCTGATTAAACTTCATATAACAGTGATATTTTCTAATTAGCTAAAATTCCTACTAGAAAAAACTAATTAATCAGAAGGTATCAAAAAATCTCCAATAAGTCACATAAATTTCAACTAAATTAAATAGGATATACCTACGTTCTTTTGAAATTCACCTCGTCTCCCAAAGGACACAGTCGTAGTCACACAGTAGAGTGACCATAATAACTGGTATAAAAAAAAATTATGACATTCTTATATGATTTTTTCATTCTAGGAACTTGTATAAAAATGTTAACATTAAATTAAATCTAATTATATCAGCTCTGATAAGTATTATGGTATGAAATAGTTGTATCCAACGTCTTGACATTATCGCAAATTTCCATCAGGGATTGAAGTCAAGCATTAAATTATTCTATCTAAAAACATATATTAATAAATAAATTGTGGTGGATGTACTATGACTAGATATGAAAAATTTAGATAAATAAATAAGAAAATTACCAAAACAACGAAATATCGTAACACACCTGATTAACTATACGTATACTTTAGGATCTCAAAAGTGTGTGAAGTCCACAATGCGTTGCAATGATGATACTTTAGTATCAATTTTTTTAATAGATATATATACAATATAGATATATATACAACCATAGAACTTCTAGTGATTGTTTTTTAATATTCTAAAACATGAAGTGACTGTACAATAATTTCAGTAATGCATCTTTCTGAATTCTCAGACCAAAGTTAGTAGTACAGTCATGACGAACAATTCAGTTTCGTTAACATTTTGACAGTATTTGCTATGTAAATATTTTGATGATTATGATACTAATAATATATCGTTTAAACCCATTGACAGTCCACAACTAAACAGTAGTCTCTCTTCATACCGAGGAGACCTAAAGCTGCCTAATATTTATGTATCCCTGGTATTAACTGTTCTGTTTAAATATTCGCCAACTGGTTTCGAACACGAAATAAATAATTTGAATTTTGACACCTGTCAAACTGGCTATGTCCCGGGAAAATCGGTTGCACCAAGACACCCTACAAGAACAACAAAATTTATTACAACTTAATAATCGACCAGTCCGGCGACAACACGCACATGTTCTAAAACATAACTCAAACTGTGACTTGTCTGACTCCACCATTATTTACGAGTTAAGGGTGATCTCCCGTCCTTGTCTCTCTCTACAACGTAGACGGAGACAGCAAACCATTAATGTTGATTCAGAAATCGTTTATTGGTATTTAATTAGGTATGTTAGAATTTTAAGTTCTTTTTTTAAACGTGGTGTTGGTATTTCGTGTTGGAAACACACTTGGTATTATTATTATAATCTGATCGGAATATTTTTTATAGAGGTAATATTTGTTTTTTTTTTGGAGGGCTTTGCATTTTGATATAAAGGGTGTCACTAAAATTACGAAAAAGGTGGACTGTTTTGTAACGAATGCTTACGTACTTTTTTCCTTTGTTAAGAGTATAGACCTTATAGGTAGCCTTATTTTTTTTTTAATCTTCTGTCTAAGGAAAAATAAGATAATATAGTGGAGGTGTGGGATAAGCTGACCACGTCGGTATTCCCAGTTAATTATAACGTAAATGTCTTCAAGTCAAGAGTGAATAGGCTTTTATTAAATTACTTCACTTTACCATCAAAGACTACGTTGCAATTTACCATCAGGTGGTTTCGTAGTTAAGCGCTAACTTATTGATCATGAAAAAAATAAATATTGGTACTATTTATTTGTAGTTGCTTTATTAGTAGGTACCTACTAAAATTAGTAGGTGGGTATTTCTTACATGATTTAAATTTTTAAATTTTGAACGGTTGAGAAAGATCTGTTTACGAATACTAGGTCGTTTATAAAATTAAAAAAAGAATATAATGATTTTGAAAATAAAGCATTTTCACACAGGTTGGTTTAATAGAAGAACGAGTTCAAATACTTAAGACTTTTATTATTTTATTTGTATAATTGTTAAAATGTATAAAATGATTTGATACTTTCATTTAGACAATTAAAGTCAAGTAAATTTTTACTATTATGGTAGGAAATATTTAATGTTAGTGAAATTTTATTTTATTATATTTTATTAGTAACATAGGCAGCGATGTAGGTATTTTTAATCGCTTATTTAATTTAAATAAATAAATATTGGACAACTCACACAAGGTCATCTGACTCCAAACTAAGCGTTTGCTTGTGCTATGGTGATCAGACAACTGATAAACTTATATATTTTAAGTATATACTTATATAGATATTTACACTTAGACACAAAACAAACGTTCCTGTTCATCACAGAAAAGTTTGACTTGGATGGGAATCGAACCCACGACCTTCGGTGCAGCAGTCAGGTTCGCTAACCTAACCAACTGACCTTTATTTATTTTTATTATTTACTCACAAATTATTTTTGGGAAATAAATAAATCCCATATTACTTTGTTATAGATAGGTCCCTATTGTAGAACACGAAATGACAAGTAGATAGGTAAATGCGAAGAATTTAAAAGGTAATTAAAATAATATATTAAAAAAAATTTAAAGCCAAAATTTTAAATAAATTTTTCTTCTTCAATGGGGCTGCCAGTAAATACCTACAATGATTCATTACTCATTTTATAGTTCACTTTCTTCACAACCACCGTGATGCCATATAATATTACATAATTACGTAATTGAACAGTTAATTTGCAATTGAATAAAAAATTTGCATGCAATAATCTCGGGAAATGCATTCGCCGTCCTTGTCGCTCCCTGCAGTTTTGTTTATGAGCGAGCGAGTGCGGGATAGAGCTGGTGTTGCGTTGCAGCGGAAGCACGCGTATTGCAACGCTGTGGGCGGGGCTTCCTGCGTGAGACCGACGACTCTTATTGGCAGTTCAACTTGGGAAAGTGGGACGTTGGGTGAAACTTTGCAAGTTTTCACGGAAAACTTTCAGAAATTATAAAAAATTTCGTAACTTTGAAAGTTTTTTGAAAACGTGTTAGGAATTTTGTTGATAAAATTTATGACCTGATGGTAAGTAGGTTTTTTTTTGCTAAAACAACAGTCGTTAGATTACGTAAGTTAACTATGTAGTTAGATTGTATTTGAAGTTTCAGTATGACGTCATCCAAAATATTTTTCACTTTACAAAAAAACTACCTAACCCTATATCTCTATGTCTATCTAACTTTAATTTAAAATTTTGATTTTGAATAAATTTTTGATTAAAAGTTCTTTCATTCTGAAAATTATAAGTATCACACAAATCTACGCGGGTAGATTTCTAATTAATTTAAACATGTATGAGTACCTTGCGAGTGCTGTAAGCCAGAAGGCCTCCGACATGAGCAAAAGGCTCCGACATGAGTGAGGAGTTCAGCAAAAACAGGCACGGGTTTGCAGGGGGGACCACCGGGGCTCTGGTAGTTAGGTCGATAGATAGCAACGGTAAGATAGCTATCGATAGATAGCAATAGTTAGATAGCAATCATTAGATAACAATCGATAGATAGAAATAGATAATATACGTTAGATAGCAACCGTAAGATAGCTATCGATAGATAGCAATAGTTAAATAGCAATCGTTAGATATCAATAGTTAAATAAAAATCGTAAGATATCTATCGTTAGATAGCAACCGTTAGATAACAATCGATAGATATAAATAGATAATAATCGTTAGATAGCAACCGTAGGATAGCTATCGATTGATAGCAATAGTTAGATAGCAATCGTTATATATCAATAGTTAAATTAAAATGGTTAGATATCTATCGTTAGATAGCAACCGTTAGATAACAATCGATAAATATAAATAGATAACAATTGTTAGATAGCAATCGGTAGGAATCAATAGTTAAATAGCAATCGTTAGATAACAATTGTTAAGGCATGTCGGAGGTCTTCGGGTGGCATAAAACTTCCGATTAGTCACTAACCCCTCCACCAATCCCCACTGGAGCAGCGTGGTGGAGTATGCTCTCGGTCATTATAGCATAAGGGAAGACCCGTGTTCAGTAGTAGGCTGTCAATCGGTCTAAACCAGTCAAATGGACCTGGGCCTTCTTTCCAGCATTTTCATTAAGTGCTAGGTTTCTTCCGCGTTTTTGACGGCGTGATACGTTATGGGTTGATTTTGCCGAATATCTTACCAATAATCATCATATTCCAAACAGTTTATGCAAAATCTTAATAAATTCTACACTAAAACCTTCCTCGGAAATTGGTCTATCTATTGGTGAAAATACCATGAAAATCGGTTCAGTATATGTTGAGTTTATCGCAAACAAACAGATGTGGTCAGGAAGTTGTAGTCATCACTACGTATATACTTCGAATATGTAAAACGCCAAGTTAAGTCAAAAATCTGTACCATAGTTATCACTGACGCGTTGCCTATCAAACTCAAGCAAAGGATTTTTTTTACTTAGAATAAGTTAATACTCGACCTCGATCCCACCTGATGGTAAGTGGCGATGATGTCTAAGGTGTTGGACGCTCTAACTTGGTAAATGCCTATTCACTCTTCTCTTAAATACTCCTATATCATACGTGGTCGGGAACACCGACGCAGGCAAGTTATTCCAATCCTTCGCAGTACGCATAATAAACGACGAAGAAAACCGCGTCGTTCGAACTGGCGGGATGTTCACAATATGATGGATACTTTCTCCATCGAACAACCTGGTGCACGGCGTACAAAAGAGAGTAACTAAGTAGTGCAGAAGAGAGCAAGTAAGTAGTGCAAAAGAGAGTGACTAAGTAGTGCAAAAGAGAGTGAGTAAGTAGTGCAAAAGGCAGTGACTAAATAGTGCAAAAGAGATTGACTAAGTAGTGCAGATTTAGGACCTTTTGTCAGCCATTTAAATGCACAGGCTGCATTTCGCACGAAGTACGATGTGAAGCATGCCTAATAGGCAGTACTAATGTCTGACTGTTTAACACCTTCGAGGCACTGATTTTGATTCTTTCGATTTCAACTGTACAAGGTCCTTTATGCCTGGTCATAGTCAATGATGGTACGGGACATTATCACTTAAAGTGACTAAAGTAACTTGTGACTAATAAAAACTTTTATTACTTAATTTTAAATAAAGTTTTTGAAGTTGATTTAATTGTTTGAACAATATCTGCGATCAAGAAACCGTATGCTTACTTATAGGTACACACTTGACCTATCAGCGACCGACTCGTCGAAATAAAAAAAATGCTAGAACAAGTATTTATACTTTAAAAGTGTATAAATTCAACGCGTCATACTTTTATCACCAAATATTACAAACTGCCATAAATAAATTCATCCCCTTTTTCAGCCCCTTTGTACTTTTTCATAAAAAGTAGCTGGTATAGTATATAAAATAGCCTATGTAGTTTCTAATCTTTCTAGTACATCTCTGTAGCTTTTATAGTGTTAGTTATGTAGTTTCTAGTACATCTGACGTGAATGCGTAAAAACAGAGTTACTTTCGAACAAATAATTTGTCTTAATGATAAAGGCGTAAATTTATGAATTTTGTAAAAAAATATATATATTTTAAAACATTTGTAACTATCCAATTTCAACAGACATGAGTTTATATTTTTTGTTTATTTTTGTCTTTGGTGAAAAATTCCTTACCAGCAGCGCTACTACGTAATAGTATCGGCCAAATTGTGCAACTTTCGTTTGGGTCATTTAAATTCTAACTAGTCAATAGATGGCGCTGTTTAGAATCTCAGTAATCTCAAATGATAAAAAACAACAGTGTCTGTATTCCTTATTTAATTTGATGTATTTGTAGAATGGGTGGCCCGTAAAGGTAAAATTTTAGAAGTACCAACTTCCGTGCTTCGGAGTACACGTAAAGATTTATTGTTCTTCATCAAATTTGCATTTTATTTATTTATTTATTCACCATTTATTGTATTTTTTTTTACAATGGGCGAACTTAATGCCTGGTGGTATTCTCTGCCAGTCAACCCTTGGCACAGATGAGATTGTGACGTAGGCTTAATTCGGGTGACTTAAAATTTTCCGAAACGTACTAGCCTCCTCAGTTATGTGAAATCTTACTCAGTACTATGCAATTATAAGTTATAGCTCTCAGTGGTCTCATTTCTAGTAAAGAATATTTTATACAAAAAAAAAACAAAATTGTAAAAAATCATTTTTACAAAAAGCATTTCTATCTTATGCGTTCGAAGCCCTGCGGCTTGTTTCCATTGTAAACGATCGAAAAAAATAAGCAACAGCGGGCGAGGTTGGTAGGAAGGATGACCGCTCGTGGCAAAGAAAACCATGAACGGTTCCGTTCTTCGGAAGGTACGTAAAGTCTTTAACTTGGGTGATCACGTCGATGTAAACCGCTAGGAACGTTTGAATTATATATCATTAAATATTCTTACGTAAAAACGCAAACTGTCTGTTTGTTACCTTTTCACGCCTAAACTATTGAACCGATTTTGATGAAACTTGGTCCAGAGATAGAAGAGATTTTGAGAAAGAATTTAGGGTACGTTTTATCGTGAAAAAAAGCTTTAAGAGGAGGTTCCAAGTTCTTCATTGTCAAAGTTATAACCATACTTGCAAAATTTTATATCTTACTTATTATTTTTATTACAAACTTTTATTTGCATTGTATGTTAGTATATTTGTTTGTTACGGGTCAAATCTTGCAAGCTTAATTAGACCCACTTCCTCTTACACTACTGAGCTGAAA
>DWJZ01001189.1:0-24880 GCA_018249125.1 Asbolis capucinus | reverse complement strand
CGCTATGTGGGTTCCCCAGTGACGCTTAAAGTCTAAGGTTATTCCCAACACTACTGTTGACCGTTCTAAGTTTAAGATTTAATTATTCAATTTTATTACTTTATTACCGCTTTTTACATTTGGCGGAACAAACTCTGTAACTGATAACATTTACCATGCGTAGAAACAAAGGTCCCACTGTCAAAATACCACAAGTCATAAAACAAGAAAAAAGGATAATGCCTATTGTACACTCGCTCCATAATACAGCTTTAATGAAGTAACGCGACGCGTCGGTGTATGACACACACAACCCTTGTCTGTGGTCTTATTCTGGGAATATTGTGTTTTTATCACTCATGAAATTTATTGCATTTATTTGTTTTCACCGTGATTTATATGTATATATTGAATAATTATTTTTTGTGTTATAAAATTGCTTTATTTAATGTCTTGGAAAAAAATTAACATTTACACACAAAACTAAGACCTAACCAATAAGACAGTTATGGGTTTGTGGCAGGTACATTTGATGATTTGCATTAAAAAAAATAACATTGTAATTTCTATATTTACATGAAACACAGTTATACATACATACGGTGATTAATATTTATATAGATTGTGAAAACATTACTAATTTATTTTCTTAAGCCGTGTCAGAACTCTGTATTTATGAGATGAAAAAAGTTTAATTAAAACTTTAAAAATCAATAGACTGAATGAATGTTGTATATTACAGAATAAACCGCCTTCAACCCGATCCGCATAACGCACCCCGAATCAAAAAAGCAATATGTAACAAATTTGTTTTTCAATTTCGTACCAATTTTGCATACGGGACCCGCCGTGGCGTAACGTGAGCAAATAAAACGTTGTATTGTGGTTTTTATGATTCGTGAATGTTATTTTTTCTATTTTTTCAAACTTTTATAGGTGTAAGGTGGATGTGAAAAAGGGATTTCTTCCCCATAAAGCTGTTATTGTCACAGAAATTCGTTAATAACTCGAGGCACCAACGGATTTATTTTGGTTTTATTTGTTTGCACCTTAAATTTTAGATTTATGTATGTTGAATTAATCTATAAAAAGTACGACTTATTAAAAAGACCAGTTAAAAAAAACATTCCTAAAAATGAATAATGGAAATCATATTTGTGATTGACATGATGACAAGTTTCATATATTAGTTGTGTTAAATTGAAGTATAAAATAAGGGTATAAAATTGATTTACACAATGTTATTTGACAAAAAAATTAACAGAAGGCATGAAAAATTCAGAGGCAATTAATAGTTTTACTTACATCTTTAATGTTAATTTGAAAAAGATTAATGGTTTATGACATATAACTAATACGATTTTAAAAATGATGGCGAAGGTATCAAACATATACCGAGTTAGATTATAGTAGATTACAGAATGTCCAGAATCATATTGACATGTCCATGCACAGATGTGTTCCGTTTAATTGATATTTGGTGAGTGGTGGTTTAATTATAGACGCAGTAGGTACGTTTTGTATGACGTAGAAAGATTCAAGAGTGCGATATAAAAAGTATATCACTAAGAGAGCGACTAAAAATGCTAGCTTTTCAGAACGCCATCTTTGGAAATTCTAAATAAGTCGTTTTTCCTTAGGAAATAATGGAAAGCGATTCTTAAATAACGTATGCCGTACTATTGGTAATATGTATAGTAAATATTATAAAAATATGTCAAACCTCCTCTTGTAAGTCCTGTTTAGAATAGCAAATGAAATTTCAACATATTTTATCACATCAGATAATTTGAAATAAACTTACTTTTGACATTTTTGTTTACACTAACATTTTACTCCAGAGAGAATAGCGAATGAAAGCATACGAATAATATTAGAATATCTATTACAGAACAGTTTACTGGAATGAGCAGTAACCAAACCCATATATTTTTTCTATGAATATCAATTCATCAAACAATGGTACAAAAATCACACGTCCAATAACTCCATAATCACCGTGGATAACCCGATACTATTGAAATCATTTTTGATCGATGCTCGCCCTGTCTATATGCAAATAATACGTAGTTCGCAGCCAAAAAATTTGAATTTCAAATAAAACTTATTTATTTTTGTGCCTAATAGTGCTTACAATATTGTGTGAATGTTTCATATGCAAAAATCTCGATATGCGAAGTTGTGACATTTTACCAAGCGGTTGAATAATTTTGCTCCGATTGGATTTTTGATGGATATCAATCTGTTATACAGAGTGATAGGGAAATTATTGTGAATATTTACTGCGAAATACAAAATTTGATTAAATAATATTATGTACTTAAATAAAAAATAAAAAAATTAATTAAATAAAAAATAAAACCACGCTTCACGATTACTTCTTAGTACAGAATATTTATACAAAATCTGCTGTAATTAGTCATTTATTTAAGCATTTATGATTGCGGCAGTCAATTCTATTAACCCTTTATAAGGCTCAGGTCAGATCTTGTGTGGAGTACGTTTGACACGCCTATTGGTCCAGCGGCTTACTGAACCTGACTGCTACACCGAAAGTCGTGGGTTCGATTTCCACCCAGGTCAACTTTTCTGTGATGAACAGGAATGTTTGTCTTGTGTGTCCGGGTATAAATATAAATATAAGTATGTTGTCTGATCACCACAGTACAAGCTAACGCTTAGTTTGGGGTCAGATGGCCGTGTGTGAGTTGTTCCAAAATATTTGTTTATTATATTATTTACTGTTGCTGCCAAATTATACCTGTCACCATGTACTGGATTCAATGGAAAGGCGTAAATATTCACAAAAATTCATCTGTCATATAAATATCTTCAGGAATCAAACTTTTGACCTCTCTCTACACAATACCAACTCGGCTAAAAAACCATTATATTTGCTTAAACAAAGCATTATTTGTCAGTGTAGTCCCAGAAGTCACAATGTACAAATGTTAGGTGGTACTACCAAAATCTATGAATAAATAAAACTACACCTATTCATAACACCTTTACTTGCCCCAAACATGTGTCCTTAAGGTAACGTCTACGGTTTTCAAATATGTTTTCGCAATAAATATAATCAATTTCCCTTAGAAATAGACTGTAAGGTCGGATAAACAAAAAAAAATTAATCATAAGGAATACGCTGACAATTAAAATACAAAAAGGAAAATACAATACAAAACAATATGACGAATACAATTTGAAATTATATTCGTAACAAAATTCCAATAAACAAAATTAAATAAAATTTTATTTATTCACTCTGCTATTATCAATAAAATTATGAATGTTACTTTGGAGTCCACTACCGTTTCGAAAAAGTGCTTCAATGAGGAGAACAGGCGGGCAAAAGAAACTCCCAAATCTAACTAGTTGGAATGTAGTTAGCAGAGCCTGAAAAACAAGATGTCCTAGCTTCGAATCTCGGCTAGGACAAGCTGTTATATGACAGATATTAAAATTTGTTACTATGAGATATGTAGATATTAAAGTGGGTGTTAGTAAAATTTCTGTGTTGTTCATGCCATCTCACGCTCTTGAACCACTATAGGGAATTAGGGTAAATATACAATTAAGGATAATGTGATGGTATGAGTGTGTATAGTACCAAAAAAAATTGCTGTGAAATAAATAAAAATTTTAAAAAGGTATCAAGTAAAAACGTTCAATCGCACGTGCGTAATAATTGATATATGTCTAAATTAAAAAATATATTCTCTTTGTACATGTAAAATTATTTTATCACTAGTGACCGCCTGCGGCTTTGCCCGCATGATTTGTTAATAAAAAGTTTCCTGTGTATCCAGACCCCATCCATTTCGCCAAATTCGTACAGTTCCATTTAGTAGGTTTAGGTAGGTTAGGTAGTCAAGTTACTCAAAAAATAGTTTTACTCAAAAAATGCAGTTGTAATATTAGTATGATTATATATAATGTTCCAACGCGTCGATGCAGAACTTTGAGAAGCACTGTCTCTAAGACAAAATAACTTACAAAGTCCCGTAAACATTTGTAAGGAATTCTCCTAATTGAGGTTTAAATAAATTAATAGGATTTATTGTTACACGATTTTAAAGTATTTTAGTGTTGGAATTCTTCGAAATAATGGTTTTGTTTGTACTGTAGATGAATGTATGTATTGTGTTCTTTCGTGTGAAATTAAAATAACTGAAAATTAATACAATTGCATTTTAGGAACACCCTTTTATTTTCATTTCATTTCATTTTTACTTTTGCGTATATTTTGTCCTCTAGCCTAGTTGGTAACCTGTCGAGTCCCGGGTTCGATTCAGCCAGGGAAAGTGGCATGTGGCATCGCATCTCATGGCTTTATTTTTGAGTTTTAGGTTTTATTCGCATGTGTGTGTGTTTTTATTGTTATTCCGGACGTAGAGGAATTCAAGTATTCAAAAATCATAAAAATCGGTCCAGCCGTTCTTGGGAGTCCAAACTTTTATGTGACGTAGTTTAGATCTGTGAGCTATCTAATTTATAATGGTCACATACATATATGTAATTTATGATCGCTAAGTGAAATACATCAGAACTAAGTGACCACGTAAAATACCACTCGTAGATACCCGTAACAAAGACTAACTTAACATAACTATCTAACTTAGACGAATGGCACTTAAGTTGATGTGAGTTTTCTAACTTAAAACTTGTTAAGTTTGAAAACTTACGTTTAAAATTGAGTACACAATGGTTTAAAGTTTTGATGGGCTGATTTAAGTGTGAGAGACTTGTGAACATAGTACGATTTAAAACTAGTATGCTGCTTGAAGAGTTCATAGCCCGGCGGCTTTTTTTGGAGACGATTGAAAAAGTTAGTTGTAGCTTATATGACGAGTAGGATTATTGGATAATTTTCATCGTAAAGCGGTCATAGCCCAGTGGTTTAGAATTCGGCTTCCTCGCAGGCTCGGCTCGCAGGGTCCGGATTCGAATCCCAGGGCGCACTTCTGACTTTTCGGAGTTATGTGCGTTTTAAGCATTTAAATGTCACTCGCTATAACGGTGAACGAAAACGTCGCGAAGATACCTGCGTGCCGGGGAGTTTGCAAAACTGAAAGGTGTGTGAATGCAGTCTCATTCAAATATTTTCACTCTATTGATTGGTCTGTGTGACGCTTTCAAATTCACAAAAAAATAGTTTATACGGCCCAGATGACTTCATCCCTTAAACAGAGTTTCTGTTGTAATGTATCATGCATTAACAAAACAAAGTTACATTTAGTTACAACTTAATAATTGTAACAACTCAAATAATTATGGGATGTATTAACCAATTTTGAAAAAAAAACCAAGCTTACTTCTAAACAAAGATATTGACTATTAATAAGTTTTTCCATAGCAAAGAGCATAAAAAATAACAGGGTCAATAAACTTATAAAAATTAAAAAAATATTAACAAAACTTTTTTTAATTTAGTGTTTTTCTCGTCCTGTAAATTAGGGTTTATGGATTTTACGTTTTTGTGCCCCAAAGGTAGCGAAATACGTGACGAGTTACTATTGATAACCTTTATTAAACCAGCTTTGTTACTAATGTTTATGCGGTACTAATGTTATTACTAATGTTTAATGTAACCGCGTTCTATCATGTGACCTGTCTTCTCGTTTGCCCTCCTAAACCATATAAGGCTTACTGTCGGTTTCAAAGTCCTTAATGATTACTTAAAATACTCCTTAGTAGAGTAGAAGTGATGAGAAATTACCAGCAGACGGTCACCTGATGGTTAGTGAACACCGCCGTTATTAAAAACAGAACTGGCGTGTTACGAATGCGTTGTCTGCCTAGAAGGAAGTAAGAAAGTAATATGCAATCCTGTGCAAACTCTAATTTTCTAAATAATGTACGTATCAGAAGTTTATTATCACTTGCTGCGAATCAATACATCGTGAGCAAACCTGCACTGATACCATGATAGTATATAAAATTCACAAGAGTGTGTGAAGTCCGTCAATCCGCACTTGGCCAGTGTGTACATTAGCCTGTACCCCTCATATTGTAAGTGGACATTCGAGCCCAGTAGTGGACATTATGGGCTGCAATCCCACATTCATTATTAAATTTGGATAGTAAAAAAATTAAAACACTCTATTATTTATAAAAGTTATATATTATTTTTAAATAAAGTATAAAAACAAGGCATACTTAAAATGATCAACTGGCAGTTGATTTGAAAAAAAAATAATCATAAAATACAAAATCTAATTAGATTACAAACTGAGACGAAAAACAAACTAATAAAACTATTATACAAATGAACTATAATAATTATTAACTAAACTAATATTATCTAAAATATACAGGCCATTTAAAATACACTAAGAATTGAAGATCACACTTGTAAAATTAGAGAGTTAGTACTACAAAATAATATTATGAAAATAATTTTGAAATAAAATTCAAACAGGTATTAAAATTCCGTTCGAGGGACCCATTTTGCTGTGAGAAACGAATGCTAATAAGAATATTTTTCTAAAAATATCGTTTACAAAAAGCCTTGCCACAACCTCTTAACGCAGTATTGTTATAAGCTTTCTTCCTATAAAATACTAGCTTACGCCCGCGACTTAGTCCGCGAGGAATAGTTACTTTGGGCTAACGCTAACTTTATCCCGCGACTTCGTTTCTGTTATACATGATTTTGGCGTAACTTTAACCATTTACGCACCGCACGCAGCGGAAGATCTCAATAAAAAAAACCCGTTTTTGAAACATTCTTCATTGGTGCTTCGTTCCTATTAGCCTAAGCGTGATGATAGCCTATAGCCTTTCTCAATAAATGGGCTATCTAACACAGAAATATTTTTTTAAATCAGACTAGTAGTTCCTGAGATTAGCGCGTTCAAGCAAACGAACAAACAAAGTCTTCAGCTTAATTAATATAGATTACGCTTTCTGTCTCGTTTTTCTTTCCGCTGGATTTAGAAGGCTCGGGACCGGTCGGACTGGCGTAAATTGGGGGAGGCCTATGTTCAACAGTAGACATTGGAAGGCTGATGGTTGGATGGATAAAGCGTAAGTAATTATGACCTAGTCAAACATGACGCTATCATATTGTCGGTAAGCCTATAATAAAACTGCGTTAAAAGATGGTATTACTCTCAGGTAATATATCTTCTTCGTACACGCAAAACAGAACAGGCCAGACCCGAAAATAAAATTACTTATTAAAATGTGGTAGTGAGTTAGTCTTATTCCCTACGAGTAATCATTACAAGTATATTGCTTAGAATTCATTAATGTTTACACGATAATAGTCATATTACAGAGAAGCATTAGGCAGTGACTCGTTGTGAAGAAAATGATAGGCGGTTAACACATATTATGTACATACTCCTAAATTATCGAATGCCGAGTTTCTTTCGTCGTTTATTGGTTTAGTTTCTGTCAAAGTTTCATCTCCTCTTTTTACAGCATTCCAAAACAGTGGTAGTTTCGAAACATTTGACTTTCATAAACGTATTTAGAAATTCTTTGATAAAATAAACTACTTGAATTTATCAAAAAAACTATGAAAAAAGTATTTGTTTTTTCATTGATAATCTTATTTTAATGTTTCTTAAAATAGTCCTAATCTTAGTTTCGAGTGTGATAATATAGCATTAACTGTTATTTTCCTCACAACGAGACTATTTGTCATGTGAAGCGTTAATATGGAAATTTAGAAATGTTTTTCTACAAATCTTATAAAGAGCATTAAGCATACCAATTTTAATTTATGTACAAAACTCTTTATTTGCTTACAATTAACTTATCTTGACATAGCGTCAACAAATGCAGAATTTGTACTAGAACTTTGGTCTAACAATTTTGGAGTCTACGAAGTTAAACCTAATCAAAACATCTTTAAAAATACCTATAATATTTCGCACATATAACATTTTTACATAAAATTACGGCTATTTTAACGTAATTTAACATCATCGGTGCGATTTGATTATACCTTACAATAAAAAATTACCTAGTAATAAAATTACATGAAAAAAGTAAGACTCTTAATTTTATTCTAATAATAATGCATTTGCTGACGCTACGCAGGATGTTAGCAAATAAGGGTTTCCGAGAGATCATTAGGAAAACTTCTTTTTTTATTTAATCTCCTTAAATAAATACATATCACATTTGAACACATCCTTCAGTTATTTTGTTATCTTAAAACAAAACATCTAAATAAAACTACATCTCATCACTAAAATGAATATTTGTTCCCGAAACAATGTTCCCGTTGTATCAACTTTATAATGCATCAGTTACTTTTGGATAAAATAAAAATTAAAAATATTAATTTATAAAATGATTACACGATTTTGTATCCTACACAAAAATAATTATTTATAAAATAAAAGTAGGAATTTATTGTGAATCGTATAAAAAATGTGATTGCATTGCACAAATGCCAGTAGACAATCTCGAAAGCAGTATCAGGTAAGGCTTATAAATAAAAATGAATCGTCATCGGAACTGAAGCAATATTTAAAATTTTTACCGTAGAAATGAATAAAAAATTATGATATCTTATTCACTTTGCAATCTTTTGTTTAAAATAACCATAAATATTATAAGTATAAAATAACTATAAAAATGTGCTAGTGTGTGCCATTTTTTGTGCAAGCAATATATAGTTTTCATTTTCAGGAATCTTAGCAGTTCAGTATATATAACAAAACTGAATACTGTAAATCTATTGACTTTTAATGTTTATACACACCCGCCACAAAATTCCAATATTTGAAATCAGAATTTCTAGTATTCCAAAAATAACTGATGCATCACAATTTTATTATTATTGGAAACACAAACATCTTGAAGCCTCGATAATCTTAATTTCAAAGCAATGAACTAGCATTGATCTAACAATATTATAATATAAGGTTATGTTTAACTTAGCCATATATACCGGTAACGAGTACAGTCAATTCTCGCTCATTAAAATACTATAAAATTTATATTATAATTTTATTGCTGTCGTTACTATAAAATAATGCCATATTTGTCACAGGTATCTCAATTTATTTTTAATATTGTAGTACAATAACCCACTGATTATGTAACAAACAAAAAAAAATCAATTAACATCAAAATGGACACATAATTAAAAATTTCAAAATTCTTGCTAACACACGTGCAAAATCCTGAAATTTTAACACGAGAATTACCTTATTCATTACAAATTGTTTAAACTTATTTTATCGGTCTATTTAATCTCAATCTTCTCAAAACAAATTGAATACTAAACAGATATGACGTAGGCCTTCATCAATCTTAATTAACTTATTTACAATCAAGTACTAAATGTTAAAATATACCTTCTCTCATCACCAACTTGGCACGAACGCTACTCAAGAAAAGCTTACCATAAATACTACGATATTCTCTAAAATAAACATTTTTATTACAAAAATAATATAATGAGATCAATCGATGATAATTTTTAGGCTGCTCTTTGGAACAATTTATGGGGCGACCGGTGTAATTCTGATATACATAAATTATTATTTTTACCTATAACCCAAGACCGAAATCTTTTATAACTGAAGCTATATTAAGGTTAAATATTTAGTCGTCCGAAAATTGCAAATTTGACAGATAATTTATTTTAATATTAATCTAATCGACGGTGCCTAAAGTGTTGTATCTACTCGTATTATAACACTTTTAGAGTAATTTTGGATATACTTTATAATAACATGATCCATTAACACCGAAAGCGGAATGTGACGTAACACTTCTTCAATAAACATTATTCAAAAATAATTCTACATTATTTATTTGAATTTTAAAATTCGAATCAAAACGTTCAACATTCGAAAAAGCCTTTGTTACACTAAATCTTTTTACTAGTATAATTTTGTGCGTATTATTAAATTCAATTCTACAATAGCACTGAGTCTGCGAAATAGACGAGGAGCTAATACAGATTACACATTTTTAATTTTCTATTCGTATTCGGTCACGATTTCTTTAATGATCATAATCTACCTACTCATGATTATTTTCGAAAGTAGCAAGATAAACATGAAAATAAAAATATATACATTTTTAGGATAAAAAAGATACAGAAGTTAATATTATTTTATTTAGATTTATACCACCTGTATTTTATTTTAAAAACAATAATAAGTAACATGTAAACCTGATGCTATTTTTTTATATAAATGTATAATTAAATGTAAACATTATATATGATTGTGTAATTATTAAAAAACAATGTGGGTATATTCCGTGCTGTAAGAACAAAACAAAAATCTACTATCTCATTAAAATCTATAAAAATCCTTGACAATACAGGAAAGATCCCAATAAATTTGCCAACACTATTTTTATATAAAATTCAAGTATACAATTATTATAAAATATACAAAGTGTGCGCACTACTTTACACGTTACGACATTAAAGTCGTGAGTGTCTTTATTACAGAATTATTTTAACAATAACTCCAAAGACACGTAAATTTTTCAAACCACAGTACAGATATAAATGGCATGGCAGTTAGGAAAGTTTTATTTTACACTAAATTCGACGTATAATTTAATGGATAATGTTTTGGTTAAAAATGTCCAAAAACGTAAGATTTATACATGAGAAATTTTCTGTTCTGCGGTTTTAACGCGTGGCATAAAATAATTTTTAATAACTATTTCATACACGCGTATATGGAAGGTAAATTAATATTAATTTTTTGTTTGTTCATCGTTTGTTACATAGAAGTTTCCAGCCCAGCATAAAGATAACTGCAGTGCAGATAGACCCGGACAGCTTGTCAGGTATTATAGAAGAGAAGATAGAGTTATCTTCCGTCTCTTTCTCTGCAAATGCTGGATCTGAGTTCGCAGCGTCAGTCTGGAAAGAGAGATAAAAAACGGTTACTGAGCTGAACTGAGAGGTGCATTGGCAGTCTCTAAGCTTCTTCGGAGGCTGCATAAAAACTTCCAACCCTTGGGAAGTCCACAAACGCTTCAACCAATCAGCATTGAAATAACATTCTTAAGTAGGTAGTGAAATTGGTCTATCCATTTCAATTAACTGTAAATAAACTCTTGGCCTTCTCAGCGAGATAGGCTCTCATCTAGTAGGAGAATAAGGTTCTCTACTTGTACGTAGTAAGTCACTATTTGAAGCCATATTTTTAACTGGTGGAAATTTAACTCTTACAAAAATTATAGATTGTGGTAGCTAACAGGGGCAGTGGAGAACCAATGTCCCATTAAATTATACATATACTGAAATATTAATTAAGCAACAATAAAAAAATCAGGTACTATGTATTAGCTAAACACGCAGTTTTACTCGTATAGACTTCTTGCAGTTATTAACAATTTATAGACACGAGTATGCTATTAATAAATTAAAATAATTATTGAAATTAATTCACGAGTACTTTCGTGCAAGTTGATATAAAATATATTATCAAATCTTAGGAGGCATCATGAAATAAAAGTTCATTTTTGTATTACTACTAGGATCCGCCTGAGGCTTCACCCGCGAGGTACGTGGATCAATAGCAGCCTGAGTGTTATTCAAGACTATAATCTATTTCTGTGATAAATTTCATTCAAATTCATTCAGTATTTTTTGCCTGAAAGAGGAAAAAACACCTATCCATCGTCACAAAATTTCGCATTTATAATATTAGTATGATTTAAAATCATAACTTAAAAAATATTTGATGAACACTGTCAATCATCTTGATTACGTTGTGGAATTACTCACGCAGCAATTGTATACTTCCTCACGTTTTCGTACGCGAAACTCAAAAATGACTCAGTATTTCACCAAAGTACCCAAAAATACACCAATTTAATTTTAAAATAAAACTCCGAAACACGGTATACTTATAACAATAAACGTAGTGAATCCATAAAGTCTGTAAACACTGAAAGCTATAAGAACTTCTAACTAAAGCGTTTTACTTGGAAGTACTTTTTATAGATATTAATAAAACAATGCCCTCATAAAGTTTAGTACGTGAGCTTCAGATGCTCCCTTTTCGTGTCGCGACACGATCACGACACGATACTGACTCTGAGATAAAAAAAAATTAACAATTTTTTTAATTGCGATGTACTGTTTGACTAGTGGTTTAGTGGCCTAGTGGTCTAGAAACTAAATGCTGGGCCGGAGGTCGTTCGCTTTCCATCCAGAACAAACTTTTCTGTGAATAGCAGGTGTGTTCGGGTGTAATAAAAATATCTATGAAAGTATGAAATTATACGTGTATTTTTATGAAAATATAATATGTATTTTTATTAGTTGTCTGATCTTCATAGCACAAGTTAATGCTTAGTTTGCGATCAGATACTTACGAAAAACGAGTTCGATACCCGGATGGCATGAATTTTTGAGAGATTATGAATTATTTTTGACTAATGTATTTTTTTCTGTCTAAACGAAAAGATTTTGTAACCATTATCTATTCTAACGCTTGATATCGTGATTTTGTTTAGACTTCTGCAGTACGATGCGACTACCCTACGATATTAAAAAATCGTGCATTATAAACAAACAGAGCAATCCAAGTGAGTGATATACTTGTGTGTTTTATTGTAAGGATAATTTAAATGGTATTTTTATTATTGAGGGGCAACGCATGTGTTATGGGGTTCGATTCCCTCAAACTGGGTTTTTTATTTTATGGAAAAATATATACATATATCCTGGCGGATCCAGAGTTTGTACTTCCAAAAATTTTTCCTGAGGAAATTTGGATCTAGTTTCCCTTAATCACGGGTCGGCAACATTTTCTTATAAAAGGACTACAATGGTGCGGGCCACATTTCATGTATCGTTATTGGGCGGATCACTAAAACCCCTGATTGCGAAGTGTAAAGGGTGTCTGTGTGGTCTGCACTGGAATTGTATAGGTTGCTGACCCCTGCTCTGTAAAATAATAAAGCCGTAAAGAATACATTGTATCCAAGTAACCATGTGAAAATTTTGAAATTTTCGTGGAGAGGGCAGCTCCATTTGGTCTTCCTCCTCCCTCCATGATCCACTGGTCCATATCTGGTATCAGATACAGTAATAGACGCTTAATTTATTACAATATTGTGCTAAAAGTCCTCGTGACTGAGGAGGCCTACAGCATCCACCACGCTACTCCAGTGCGGACCCCCAGAAGAAACATATTTTATCATCTGCGGAACACTTAGCGATAATATTATTGCCAAAAAGATATTGAAAAAATCACTATAAATAGTTTAACCTTTAACACATTACAATCCCGACAGGGAATCGAACCAAGGACATAAAAACTAAACTACACTAACACAAACACATACAAATACATAAACACATAGTTAAGACTACAATCCTAATTTATATAGATAATATTTATAGTAACTTAACCTCGACGAACCTCTGAATTTGGAACAACCGAGTCGCAATTGCCATTAAATCACAACTGAAATCAACGTTGTAAACTATTAAACCCCGTCATAAAGGTAGACGCACACTACACTGGTTGGATTTTATTTGGCGACTAATCCGGGTAATAATGTAGTCTACAGATGTGTCGTGTGTTCGATTCCGGAGTAAGGTATTTCTGTGACAGATGTATATTTGCTTTTGGGTCAGCTATGTTTCATAATGTGTAATGAATTTCGAAATATGTACTGAATTTCGAAATATGTAATGAATTTCGAAATATGTACTGAATTTCGATATGTGTAATGAATATCGAAATATGTCATGAATTTCAAAATGTGTAATGAATTTCGAAATGTAGGTAATTACCATGCAGTTAGCTTGCAGTGAAGCGATAAAAATTCTAGTCAGATCAAAATAACAGAACAATAGAATCTAAATAACTATTATTCTAGTTTAAATTCTAAATTAATTTATGCATGCATGCATGCATTTATCCATTTCCGAAATAGAATTTATTAAATAAACTAACTTAATGAAACGGTAAAACATTTTAAATAAATAAACAGTTATTAAATTAATACAAAAGTTGACAAAACATAAACACCTTATAAGCTACGCGCTCTTTGGCCGAATCCAAAATATTTGTTTCTTAGAATGTAAGTTATTTGTCAAAAATGGAAGACGTAACTCCCAGTGTGTACTCATCGTAAGAGTTACCTCACTGCATGCTATTATCTCAGACCGTTCAATAAAACGATAGTGCTCTCGGATAAACCTAATGCCTTTATAATTTATATTGTTTGTTCGCCGAGATTTAGATTCGAAATTGTTAATGTTAGGAAAATTCATCCGCTTTAAACCTTTTGTTACTTATCCATTAGATATTGTATTTGATTGACGAAAGATCTAAAAGAAAGAATTTCGAAGTTTGAATTTTACTTATCGAATTTTTCAATTGACAGAATTTCGAAATTTGAATTTAAATAGTAAAAGGAATAGTACTCTTGGTAAAACCGAATGCTTTTGTTATTTTATAAATAACAATGTTTGTTTATCAGATTGGTATTGTTATGAAAACACAATGAATTATTCGGGTCTAATATAAACCTTTTGATACCTATTCTTTAGATTGAAATTGTATTTATTTGAAGAGATTGAAAGGAAATTATTTCAAAATTGAAATTCAATTAATTACGAATTTCGAAATTTGAATTTGGAACAGTCGAGTAGCAGCTACAATACTTACACTTGTGTATATGGGTAGGTCTTGTGTACTTCAAAGACTTATGAGGTAAGTACGATATTATTTACATTTACGCGACAACGACAGATGGCAAAACAACATGCAAAATGGTGCAGCCTGTCCCAATTTGAGGAGATTACAAACCACAGGTACAAAGGCGCCCCTCACAAATAAAATTAGAAAAGAAATCCGCTTACGATATCATCCAGTAATCAAAACGTTAGGTGAACTGTATAATTTTATTATACTGAATTTTCCTCAAACAAATTTAATGCACGCTCGACAAATTACTTTTTTAGGGTTCTTTAACTAAACGATGACAACCGAACCGTGTTACTGAGACTTGGGTGGTAGTCCGTCCGTCAGTCTATCCAATTATTCATCCATCCTGGACAGGATAAGGGTAAAAAGATGTAAAATTAAATTTACTAGAAATGAAAGTTTTTTAGATTTTTGTACTTACCTGTGTTTTGACTTATGTCCGCTCGTGGCTTCTAGCGTGGCTTTTAATTATTTAATAAAAACTAACTTATGTGTTATTCTAAACTATAATCTATCTCGAATCTAAGTTTAGTGTAAATCGGTTCAGTAGTTTATATGTGAAGGAGTAAACTCAAACTTTCGCATTTATAATATATAGACACTTGTAATTTACCCGAAATACTGTTACAATGATAAAAATAAATAAGTCACATGAAGTGGAATTTTTAAGGTAATATTGTACGGTACTGAACTCTTGCGTGGAAATACTGCTCACACTTACCAAATTTTTCGAAATATAGGTAAAAGGAAAGGTAGTAATCCCCTGGGAGTAAGAAAGAAAGGAAGTACCAGATAATCTATAGAGCATCAATCGCAAGGAATAATTTGCATTCGCTTACATCTGAAGAAGTAAATAAAAGACAGAATTAGGATGCGCAGATTCAAAACCTTCCTGATTTAGATGGAAGCAATTTTCAAACCAATGCTAATGTTAATAAAATGCAAATTGGTTTAAATGAAAATTCTGAGCATGTTATATCTGCTTACTGATATTAAGTCTTAAATTTAGGGGCATAAAGATACAATTTGCTTATATTATACATTAACATTAAAGCCAGGGTTGTGTTGGAAACTAAAAGAATATCCAAAGGTATTATTGTAAAACTATTTGGTTTTCAATACAAATATTAACTGAGACGGTAGTCTAAAGATTTTGTATAGATTTTAATGATTGTAAATTTATTCGTAATCCATAAATGCCTTTATTTGTGACGTAAATAATAAAATTGTTTTAAAATAATAAAATAAAATAATAAAATTTAAAATAATAAAATTGTTTTAAGAGATGTTCTAATATTTGTAAAGTACAGAAAATGTAATGTAGATTAGATATGGGATTAAAAAAATTAAATATTCATATAGAGCTGAATTTCGAAACGCTCATCAGGTGGCGTGTGCCGATCGTAGAGGAATATTTAAGTTATATGTGGGCCTACGTATATTCTAAACTGCTATTGAAACTCTCTACCTAGTTTCATCCAAATCGGTTCAGTAGTCTTGGCGCGAAAAAGACAACAAGATGAACAGAAAGTTACTACCGCATATTGGCTTCAACCCACCGATGGCCCAGTACTGAGCAAGAGTCTCTCCTCATACTGATAAGCCCTAAAGCATACTGCTCCACGGTGCTCCATTGCATATTGGTAGAGGGGTTAGCGGTTAAACCAGGTGTCGGAAGTTGCTTATGCAGCCCGATGGCCTCCGACGTGGCTTAATGGTTGCTAACAATATGAGTCGGGAGTTTTACGTGCCCCCCGAAGCACGAAACCTTCATGGTATTTTTGCCCCTAGCGGTCACCCATCCGCCTACCAACCGCGCCTGCTGTTGCTTAGCTTTTTCGATCGTTTAATCGAATCAATTCGCAGGGCTAAGAAAGCTTCGCTATTATAATATTAGTAAGAATTTATATAGAAGGTTTACAATTGAAGACAAAAATTGTTTTATGTCTGAGAACTTCACTTACAATTCTAACAGGTAAACACCAAAACGCAAATCCGTAGAACTTAATAAGAGGAAAAAATGATGCTTTTGAAGTGGAACAATAGACTGCATCTCGACAAATCGGTTCAAAGGGATCGGAGCGGATAATTTTCACTAGATACCGATCTTGCTACTTACACAATATAATTTCAACTCTACTACCTGATGTTAAAGTTCATTTTCCCATGAAAGGAACCAAAGCAATCTGTCAGGTTATTTACATTGTCGCAAAGAAAAGGTTTCATGAAAAGAATCGCGGATACAAATGCGAATCATATTTAATTTTGCGATACTTTTTATTTCTCAAAGAAACGGGAGCCGTCTGATGTTTGCGTTCGCAAGAAATTGGAAATTAATAATTCTGTTCAGATGATATGAAAGAGTATCACTTGTACTAGCTGTCCGGACTGAAGTTGTTCTAAAAATATTTTTTATTGTAACTGCATTCAATTCATTTTATTTTAACATAGGTATATGTATATATATATATATATATATAGTATATATATTTGTCAACTATAAAAATTGTTCAGGACTTGGGAACTTGAGGAAGTTTTTATTAGTAAGTACTCTGTAGGTTAGTTAGCAGTCATCTGTATGTGAAGCACGTGATCCCAGGTTCGATTCCCAGTTGAGGCAGGTATTTATTTGGCAGATGAATGTTTTTATTGTGTTATGAGTATAATTGGGGTTACTCATATTATTCATATTAAGATTATTAAAAAATGACATCAACATAAAACAACTACAATAATAAAAAACAGAATAAAACTAAAGTAAAACAGTTCAAATTTAGAACTTGAAGAACTAAAGTGAAGTCCATTGAAATAAAACGACGATAAAAAATATCGATATCAATATTGCGTAAAAGCCATACCTACGCTCATTCGCGTTTATCGACTGCAATAGAATTGAATAAGACAATGTTGTTTTATCTTCGATGCTTGAGCTTATTTACCATTTTCAATACTATTGACTTTATGAGTCCTACCTTCTCATAAAGCAAACAAAATAAATGAAATTCACTCTTATTTCTGATATATCTGATAAGTATTTCTGATAATATCTTAGATGAATAGTCTTGTGTTTGATAAAATAATTCAGGCATATATTATGTGACACATTTTCTTGTAGCGTTTATAATGTAATATAATTTATGTCTATTTCTAATGGATTCCATTATTATTATATTTTGTGTACAGTAAATGGGATTCACTATTTTATGTATTGAGTAGTATTTAAACATTACATAGGCATGAATGGGTTACACTTAGCTTTAATTACGTCTGTATGTTTTATTGCAATGTAAAACACCCAAATATTGTAATAGTTTTAAAATATAAATGTCATTTACCTCTATGTGTTAAACTCGACTTAAATTTGGACGCATATGAAATATAAAAAATAATGTAACATTTTGATTAAATTAAATTAATGTGAAAGAGCGTACCGTCTTGACTGTTAAGAGCCAGTACTTTATTTCTTTCCTTTTCTTTTGGCTGCCAAAGTACCAGAGATGCCTTTGATGTTACATTGCGCGACGCTGACTACTTACCATCAGGACGCTCATCTGTTTGTTTTGTTAACTCTTTTTTTAGAAAAGTTGTCCTAACCTACAAGAAAATTTAATATTTAAAAACAGTAAAATTTGTTTGACAAATTTCTTAAGTATTTAATTTATAAATTACCATTTACATACCTGAGTCAGACGGAAATATATCTTTGCAGGAAACCTATGTAAAACTTTTTAATAATACCTATTAGAGATTAAATAAGGTGTTTGTACTGGAATCATACATTGTTTCTAACCGATTGAATTGGCTGCCTGATAGAGCATCGTCAGAGTAGTAAAATAACTTGAACTGGAGTTTATCCAAGCTTTTATCGCTTAATCCACAGATTTTATATCTATTGCTACTAAATTTAGTTTTATTGATAAGATCAATGTGGACGAAGCGAGTACTAGTTTTGAAATTAAAATTTATATGGGTATTAAAAGTTACTTTAATTTGTTACATTTTACAATTATTATTATGTTAAATTTGGAAATTCTTCTAACATTAAGCTTCAATCGTTAATGTTACTAATTATGAACAGAATTATTTTAATTAGTAGCTTGCAGCTTTATAGAAAATATGA
Source organism: Asbolis capucinus (assembly GCA_018249125.1). Taxonomy (NCBI): domain Eukaryota; kingdom Metazoa; phylum Arthropoda; class Insecta; order Lepidoptera; family Hesperiidae; genus Asbolis; species Asbolis capucinus. The sequence goes on along the minus strand of DWJZ01001189.1, from coordinate 6,115 downwards.
GTCTTATATAGTTTAAACAGCTCACGGGATTTCAATGCTCGGACGCCTGTTACAGAACTACATTTGCTGAACAAATTTTTACAATAAAACAATATATAAGTTTATACAGGGTTCCGATACAAATGTTATTTTCCAGGTGATTTTGCCTTATCTCATAAACTGTATAAATGAAATATGAATAATAGAAAACACTTAAGTTATAACTGACTGAGAAACGAATAATACAACAATATTTCAGCCAAACTTAGTCATCAAAATCTCTATATTGTTATCTTTGTTAAACTTTGCGACCATCAAATAAGCTCAAAGCATAACGAACATCGATGCTCCACAATTGACGTTTACGAGCGCACAAATAAATTAAATACGACAATAAAAAACATCGATACAGTGCGCGTGGCACGTCACTATAAAAATGTCTGACCACATAAACGCGTCACTATAAAAAATATGAGTTATTTCTTTTTTATCTGCAAAAATGCATTATTGTTTATTTTTGTATATTATGTTCTGAGTTGTAATATTTTTATATTGCAAGGAAGTTTGATAATGGTTGTCTTATTTAAAACTTACATCATCATCAAGTTAAGCAGATGTTGTTAAAGTTGCAGTAAAATGTAAACATCTCGGCAAAAAGTCGACAACGTGTCGGTAACAATTAGATACACCATTCGACGATGTAAAACGTTGATCATCAGTGGTTGGGAAGTGGATTCACATAACCAAATTGCACCCAGGCTTAGAGTCCAGTACTTGCTTGGGCTTTGGTTTGGACATGGACTAGTAAGATCGAAGCCGACTTAAAATTCTACAATCTAACAAACAGGCCGGTTGGTCTAGTGGTTAGTGAACCTGACTGCTACACCGAAGGTTGTAGGTTCGATTGCCATCCAGGTCAACCTTTTCTGTGATAACCAGGAATGTTTGTTCTGTTGTGAGTCTGTTCTAGCGAAACAGCTCCCTAGCATTACAGCCATGCTCAAAAGGAGATTGAAATGGATTGGGCATGTGTATCGAATGAAACTGTCGTATGCTAAGACAAATCTTTTTCGGAGAGGTTGCTGACGCAAAAGTCCATGGCCAGCCAATGCTTCGTTATAAGGATTGCGTCAAACGTGATATGGCTACATTCAACGTCCCCAGTAACAGTGGCAGGAATTAGCCGAGGACCGTATCAAATGGCGTCGCCTTATCCACGACGGGCAACCAAAAAACGTTAACGCATGGTTCAACTCCTTAAAGGATCAACGCATGAGGCGCCATGAGAGGGCTAATGATGCCCGACCACCTGGGGGTAAATTTAATTGTCACGAGTGTGGCAGAAACGTTTTTTCTCGTATAGGCAGCCACTATACAGCCACAAGGCTAAGTGCCGCCGCGGTTCTGCTGCTAAAATAATCTGTAATAGATGCAAACGCCTTAATTCATTTTATTTTTTGTGTCTAGGTCTATCTGTGTGTAAATATAAGTATGTATTTAAATATATATGTATGTTTGTCAGTTGTCTAATCACCATAGTACAAGCTAACGATTAGTTTGGGGTCAGGTGGCCGTGTGTGAGATGTCCAAAGATATTTATTACAAATGCAAAAGCATGATTTTAAACTCTACTTATCGTGGACTGTGTACATTATACTATGTTACGGGTCCTCACGATATATGTTTTTCGCGCCGATATTCCGATAATTTGAACAGTTCAGCCGGCACATGATCCATGCAACCGGGTCGAAATATCGGCGCGAAAAACATAAATCGTCAGTACCCGTAAAATAGTATAATTCAAAAGTAGCTTTCACGCGTGAAGTACTAAATCGATTTTGATGAAATTGGTACAGAGATCGAGTAAGATAGTGAGGCAGAGTAAGAACAAGTTAACTTAAAAAAAAGTCTACTTTTTTCATTTAGATACATTATGGTGATAAGAGAAAGTAAAAATCAAATATATAACATCCGTGGAGTATCCTCTTTATAATAAAACAACCAGAATAATTAGTAATTTTTAATAACTAGAAATAATTTTATATTTGATTCAAATTAAACTTATTAATAATAATCCAACATCATATCTCGCTTATAAAAACGTTTGTTTATTTGTTTTTTATTTGTTTTCAGGTGTCTTGGTCCAGGATCGCCTGTCTGAGACTTGGGGCTGGGCCTCCTTAGGACTGGGAGTCCGGAGTTTGGACTTGGAACGGGACCTGGAACGAGTGCGGCGGCTGTGAGAACGACTCCGGCTGTGGTTTGACCTAGAAACCAAACAATAAGGATTATATATAACAGTTAAAATCACATCTTAAAATATAAAAAAGGATCATTTTTATCATAAAAAAACCGACTTCAAATGCCTGCGACAAGTACTGAAACGGACATTGTCAACATAGCCGCAACCAGTTAAATACGCATAATTAAAGAACTCAAAAAAACGAACCGTCTAATGTCCTAGTTTTGAACAAAAAAAAAGAATCATAAAAACCGGCATACCTAATAAAAAGTTAACAAATATTAAGAAAAAAAAAGAAAAATGCAAATAACTCCACAACCAGCCGTCAGATATGGCTTAAAGTAACTGAACCTAAGTACAAGTATTAACTTTAGAATAAAAAATGAAGCATTAAAATCGGTACCATTATAACCCAATAAAAATGTATAAAGTAAAGAACAAAAAGTTAAATATTAAAATCGAGAATAGCGCCAAAACTGGTCGTCAATATATTAAAAAAATTACATAAATACCTCCTCCTATTTTTGCGATTCGGTAAAAACATTTAAAATAAGATATATTGACTGACCTCTTGGTCTAGTGGTTAGTGAACCTGATTACTAAATCCGATAAGGCTTGGGTTCGATCCCAACCCACCAGAAATGTTGTTTCTGGATGTATTAAAATATCTATATAAGTATGTATGTATTCATAAATATACAAGGTTACAGGAAAAGTCGTGCTAGATCCGTTAATGGCGTGGAGTACCCATCATTTTTGACTTATTTCACTATGAAACAGCCCACTGAATTGAGGGAAAGGTTGTGGATACAGCAAATCAAATGAAGACAACGTTGACCACTGGAATAGTGAAGACTGGTCTCCGTAGAAGGATGCGACAGTGTATCAGATACAGTGGTGGCCATGTTGAACATGAACTGTAGAGTAAGAAAAAGTAGAGTCAAAACCTGATTTAATAAATGACATTTCATTCTTACATTTTACTTTTTAGGGTTAAGTATTAATTTTCTTCTCCACTGTCGCCTAAGAAACTAACTTTTTTTCATTGCATTTAAAACCCTAGATTATTATACCTCGATAGATAGCTGATGCACCGTAGATATTTTAAAACGCATCTGCCGAACAACTGCCAATATATTTTTTTTAAATATCCCTCAGAGTAACTTCCTAATATTTTTTCTCGTTTCTTAACTTTAACTTACCTACTACGGCCTGTTCACTATGCACTATTTTAATAATTGACTTCCTAAAGCATCTTATTACACATGTAAACATGCAATAATAATAATATGACACACAAAATAAACGAAATTAAATTTAGTAGCCTAAAAAAAGGTAATTTTCAATAAAAAAATAAAAAATGGAATATATCGAAAAGGGTTAAGTTTAGGGTAGGGTGTTTCATAGTTAAATAATTCAGAAATTATGGGTACTCCACGCCCTCAACGGATCTAGCACGACTTTTCCTGTTACCTTGTATAAGCTTGTTATCAGCGGTCTAATCACCATAGTACAAGCTAATGCTTTGGTTTCGGATCACATGGCCGTGTGGGATTCGGACTGAGATATTTTATTTCAATAAATATGAAAATACTATCTTTTCTTATATGAGGGCCACAAATATTATACAGATATTGGTACGTGCCACATTTCATGTGTCGTCGTCGGGATCATCGCAAGAAATGCCAAGTTGCATCGTTAAATAGGTTCTGTATTGCCGCACCGCAACGTCATAAATGCGGCCCGCATGCGACGGGTTATCGACCTCTGATATTCTTAAATTAATAAATATTAAGGTACCTTGATCGCCGTTTAGACCGATCGCGGCGTCGACTATGACTGCGGCTGCGACTGCGGCGACTGCGGCTGCGGCTGCGGCTGCGACTGCGGCGACTACGACTGCGGCTGCGACTGCGGGAGCGGCGATGCGACCGGGAGCGAGATCGGGAACGACTGTACGATCGGCGGCGGGAGCGGGAACGGGAGCGAGAGCGAGAGCGGTTGTCGTGCTCCGTCTCCGTTAGACGTTTGAAGTATCTGAAATAACATTTATTTATTTTATTTATAAAACTTTATTGTATGAACCTCTTAAACTAGGTTACACAAAGGGCTTAATACCTAATGCTATTCTTTACCAGCTAACCCGGTGTTCAACGGTAACAGAGAAAGATGCAAGATAGACATATATATACACGAAAATTAATATACAATAAATTTGTATGAAATAAAACTTACTTGTAACATTTAATCTCATAAAATGTAGATATCATGTAAAAAATAATTTGGCTTCAAGCAGTGATAGCCTGTGATAGTAACATCTTAGATTTAGGTGTATCCCTTAGCTTGGGTATTCCATACCAAGTCGATTTGCTCTTCACGCGTGAGAATGACACAAATATAAGGTACTACTAATATTATAGCAGTCATAGCAAAGTGGTTTTAAAGTAGATCTCTCGAACGGAATGTCCCGGGTTCAAATCCTGCGAACAACTCTAATTTTCAAAGTTACGTGCGTACCAGAAGTTCATTTTCACGGTGAAGGAAAAGCATCGCGTGGAAACCTGCACTCCTGAGAGTTTTCCAGAAAGTTCTCAAAGGAGTGTGAAGTCTACCAATCCGCGCTTGGCCAGTGTCATGGACTATGGTTTGTACCTCTCACAGTGTGAGAGACCCATAGCCCAGTAGTGGGACAGTTACGGTACAATGATGATGATGAGTATTAATTGTTAAAGCGGCAACTGAAACACATTATGTGTGAAAATAACTATCACAAAAATTACTTACTGTTTCACTATTTTGTTAAATAAATAAAATTATTAAAAAAGACTACCGTAGTTACCTGTAATACTTGTGGCTGGCGTCTGGTCCGTCGAAGAACGGCATCCGCACACCCCGGCCGCGCCCCCGCCCCCTGCCTCGCGCGCGCCGCCCGTACTGGTCCGGCGGGGGGTAGTACGAGCCGCGCACCGGGTAGTACATCGATGCTGCTTGTCAACAAAACCGTTAATACTACATTATGATACGAGTATGCTAAGTCGACTACGTAATGAGCAAAACACATGCTTATCATACGACGTTTTTCAACACAGTTGCTAGGAAAATGTTGATAAGTATTTATGTATTGTATTAACTTCTATTATTCTTACAACCTGCTACACATTTTCAGCGTCAATCTGGGTCGACTGGCAGAGAATGTCCCTAGACATTAACTTTGTTAGCCTATTGTAAGGTTTTTGACAAAAAAAAAAAACACTTACTGTTATTTACCAGTCAAACACATTGAAGAGATAACAAATATATATGGTATGGAATGACCTGTAAATTTGTGGTAAAATACAAAATGCTTTCTTGATTCACATATTATGTTATAATACATATATGTTGTTTGTTTTTAGTATTCAGTATGTTAAAAATAATCCAGTCTAAAAATGCGCCTGCAATCTTTACTCACACGTGTAAAAGACAGTTAAAAAATATCCAAGACATTTATATTCCGTAACTCATAAACATCCAGTCTAAACATGCGCTCTTTACCCACACATGCACAAAAGCTATAATGATAGTGATGTCACTGTACCACAGTATTGTGGTACAAAAGGCAGACTTAATATTAATAATAATAAATAAATATCTTTGGACAACTCACACACGGCCATCTGACCCCAAACTAAGCATTAGCATGTTCTTTGGCAATCAGACAACTGATAAACATACATACACATTTTTAAATACACATATAAATATTTACACACAGAATCAACATTCCTGCCCATTACAGAAAACTTTGACCTGGATGGGAATCGAACCCACGACCTTCGGTGAAGCAGTCAGGTTCGCTAACCACTAGACCAACCCGCCTGTTGACTAAAATAATGCTAAAAGTATTCCCTACCA
>DWJZ01001188.1:0-24884 GCA_018249125.1 Asbolis capucinus | reverse complement strand
TTATATTTTATCTTCATTAATGTGTAAGATTATCGTAACCTAATCCTCATTGTGAGAGTAGACCTGAGCCCAATAGTGGGATAGTTATGAGTTACAATGATGAACAATGATTCTCCTACCTAACACAGGTGATGGAATATGATCTAAATATTTAGTTCGTATTATATATATATGTATATTATACCGGATGTTAGACCATGTATAAATTATTACGTTTATTTACGATATAGTGGGTAGAGTGTGACCAGACGCACAGACGGTTCGCTTTCTTTGAATATGGGCTATGTTTATGTTTATGGAGCGCTTCCGTTGTTTGTATGCGCAAACGAAGCAGGAGCGAGAAATACTGCTGACTTTTTATTTATTTAGAATAGAGAAACCGTCAAAGATCATTTTATCAATTGTCATTTGCTGTCTTCACCAATCCGTGGATTGTAAATAGTATAGGACAATGCGAGCGTCGTTGATTTGTAAAAAAAAAGGCTGACGTTATTGCTATTTGCGGCATTGAAGAAATAGGAATGTTTGTTTTTATAATTATAAGTAGAAAAATTATAAAATAGGTTACCTACCCTCATCGACCAAGTAACATATAGACACCGTGTCTTATCTATAGAGGACATACAGTATTTGCATACAGATGCGGCATAAGTTACGTGGTTGACAAAAATCGAGATTTAATTCTAATACTTTGGTACCGTGACGGATATAATACCTAATCTCCATACACACTAGCCCTAAACGCCCCAACGGACGTAATTAATTAAGTTAATTTAATTTCTATTGGTTTATAATTTATAAGCAATGGGTATCTACACTGTTTCCTTAATGCATTTTGAAACTCTATAGCTAATCTTGTCTAGGTGAAACTTTGGCGATAGCCACCATTGCCGCCGACAACATATCGTCTGCGTGTAAGAGTTCTTTAGAGAGAGAATAAAATTGTTCCTATCCATGTAATGTCCTATCAAATTCCCATCGGATAATGGCTTATAAAAGAATACAGTCTTTCCTTTGCACTTCTAATCATTAAGCAAGTTGGTAATTGTGTAAGCTGCTTAATACAAACAATCCGGGTTTGAGTATCAACGAATAGTGAAATTGTGATAACATTGTAAAAAGTATTCGACGTAGTAAAATAAAATGACAAAAATATATTTATTATTTATTTTGACCTCTTAATCCTGTACATATATTTTATGTATCAAGCACCGTTAGTGTGAATTATCTATTACTGTGGTTAGTCTTACTAATATTATAAATGCGAAGTTTATGAGGATGGATGGATAGATCTTTGTTACTTCTTCACGTAAAAACTACTAACCTGATCTGATAGATAGATAGATTTTAGTCTGGAATAACACAAATGCTCCTTTTTATAAAAGTACGGATACTAGTGTAACATAAAAATAACACAAAAACAAACTTGACGTAAAGTTCAATAATTTGTCAAGCGTCATCTGTCATCCTGTGAAGTGTCTTAGCGCCAGGGCAGTTCCGCATTGACTACGTTAAACGGTGTCAAGAAAGACAAGTTGATTCGAACTAATCTTAATTACAAACGCATTAAAGGAAACAATAATTAATTTTTTTAGAACCGATCATGTTATAGTTTCATGAAATTAATTTTATCGTGTATTATGTGGCCATCGGTTCTAAATAAATTACTGTAACTTAACCTACGTATAGTTTTGATAATTTCATAATGTTCTAATTTATAAATAATAATAATAAATATTTTTGGACAACTCACACACGGTCATCTGACCCAAACTAAGCGTTAGCTTGTGCTATGGTGATCAGACATCATACTTATATAGATATTTACACTCAGACAGTTTGACCTGGGTGGAAATCGAACCCACGACCTTCGGTCTAGCAGTCAGGTTCGCTAACCACTAGACCAACCGGCCTGTCATGAATCAAATATGTACATTCGAAATCATCGTTCATCCGGAAACCCTAGACTTAATATATTACATTCTTAAAAGACCAGAAACTTCTAGAAGTTTTCACCTAATATTTTTTGTGACGTGTAAATGAAACGAAACAGTTTATTTTTGGAGTATGTCACCAAAATAGAATAAGAAAAATAGTGATAGAGAAAGATAGCGACCTAAAAAAACATACAGCCAACAAGGTTGCAGCTGATTATCATACCTACTCGCATATCTGAAAGTTCCCATTCTGTAAAACATGACAAAGATCAGACAAAAGACAGAAAAATCTCGTGTCATCAACGTATCAGATTTTTTACACGTCTAACACAGTACAATTCACAGGAACAAATAGGTAAGTCACGTTTTAGAGTGAAATCATCGATATTTTTGACGATATTTTAGTGTTCCACAGCAACATTATATCATTAACCTAAGATATTTGATATTATTATTAGAGATTAGGCATTCACAATCATACATAATTAGATTTATCGATAAAACTTTATCTTCACATAGCTTCAGTGTTCAAATTCATCGGTTGAAGCTACAAGATTTGTAACATTATTGCTTGTACCCATCGTAAAATAAACGGTTTCGTAAAGCTATAGGGTAGTCAGAAACTGAAAGAGTGACCGCCCCTAGCAACATCCTAAGAGCATCCATGCCTCAAAGAGCACCTAAAACCATCGATACCAACTGCTATCGTGTTATAGATTTTTCATGAATCGTAAACATATATACGCAACTTAAACAAAACGACGTCAAATTAGGATGCATACCACATAATTCCCTTGACTTAATTTCCATATAATCTACGTTTGAATATCAATGGTAGGCAGTCGTAGTGGTGTACAACGTAACAGACAAGATTTACTATAGTAGTATTAACGAGTTAAAGTCACGGAACGCGTTTCACTGTACGTCTATCGCGTTATCTCACGAAGATATAAATAAATGTCATTTAAAAACAACCAAACTAATAATGTGAACAGACACAGGTTATTCAAATTAACCTTTATTTTTATAAACAACTAGAAACTGCCCTTGTTATCGTCAATAATTTCCGCAGCGTACTATACAAATATTCTTTACGGTACACCATATTGAAGAATTACACAAGGAACATATATTATTACATATGAGCATTGTGGTTACTCGTTATAAAGCTCGTACGCGATTTATGAATTTTTTCACGCGTTGGGTTACATTACCCAAGTTTTCATACAGACCCCAAACGTTTTAGAAAATATTTCCTAGCCTATGTTCATCAGTGGTATTGTAGGATTCTATGGTAAAAGATTTTTTCAAATGGCTCAATATTTTCGGATATATAACATAATAGGACTTATGGAACCTTGCGAACAAGTCTGCTCTATTGTTCTCTCTATCTTCTGTTCCTGCAGAGCGCTGCGATGGTTTGACCTCGACCGCAGATCACAGACCATGGGAAGCCTGATTTATCGTCAAATATCAGGTGAAAACAACATTTGATTAGTATAATTTTTTCATTAATTAGCTATATATAACTGCATAACATGACAATAATTATTTATTTTACGTAATAGTATTAGCATCATCGATCATTCCCTATAGGGAAGGAAACAGGAAACGGAATTATAAACGGTGACGTGAATCGACATTCATCCCATGGGGGACGATTGAACACTAGTGCTATGAATATTTATATTACATTCACTGGATTTATTGATTATGTTTAAACAAAAAATATTTAATAGTACTTATTTTTGCCAGAATATAATACACACAAAAGGGTATTTCTTTATTCATCTATGTATGTATGCTTATTGTGCGGCACAGCGGAGACAAACACGTGAGCAGTTTTCGGACCATTAATTGGATTTCTCCAATTGGTGCATTTCTGACTAAATAACCCAGTCAGTAAACAAAATTTGACGATAAGACACAAGCCTCAATGACATGAATATACGGTGAAACATTTTATTATGACATTGATTCTAACGCAAAATATTTATATTAGGTACTTACATGAGCATGACCGTCACCGAAGGGCATACATACCCAAAGTGCCAAATGAACATATAAAAAACCCTCGACTGAAGACCAACTCTAACAAAAAGCCTTCCGGAGTTATAGACATAACTCAAAGAGAAAAAAGCAGTTACACCAGTGCTACGTGCCAATTTTTAAGCTGCCGATTTTTGTGAAAAACGTGACATGAAACAACATTTGATCTCTCATCACGATTGCCAAAGTTCAGGGGCATACGACGCGTTCGATGCCGTCGCGTAAAATGCAAATTAGGTATTTATATGCTGAATCAGGGTTACTGATAAGGTTACTGATCTGATCGAGTACAAAGCTTCATTTCTGGAAATTACACCCTAAATTGCTTAGGGCGATATTATCGCAACATTGTGGTACCAAAATTACTAGCAAGTGATACAATCATCTGCCTATTCCCAGTTCCCAGTACAACCCAACTCGTCGCGGATAGAAATCATTACGATATCCTTTAAGAAGCAGTCACGAACTTATTAGATAAAAGTGACAACTTATATGGCATACGACTGCGTGTTTAAAGTTAATGAAGAACAATAAATAGTAACATGCGGTTCACTTCACTATAACTTACTACCGGACTCTGGAGCTAACTAGTCAGTTACTTTCATCGACCAATGTCATCGCATTGGTCAGCTTACTGATTTAAAAGAACAAATTTTGAAGGTAGAAATTTTATTATGGAGGTATTCATCGAACATGCTGATCGGTAGAAACTCAAAAAGCACAGGTGTAACTTTAAATGATGGCCAAAATTGTCAACCAACGGCGCTTCCTTCCTTGAATTTACACAGTCTTCGATGTCGAATTAGCTTAACAACTATATAATAACCAAAGGCTTTCCGGAGATATAAGGATAAAATAAAAATACGTAAAAACGATAAGATACCCTGTTACCAACCCAAATAGGATAGACATTGGCTGAAAACTAATAATTCAACTTTGAAATCCCTAACAAGCCACGAACTCTCAAAATAGTAGTCAGTAAACGAACCTGTCAACCACCAAATACAAACATTACAGTGCAAAAAGTACACGGACCTTTTTATTCAACGGCCTTACGCACGGAGTGCAACAAAAAGTTGGGGTATTTATGCACCTGCTGACTCTGATTGCTCCCTTCCGCCTCGTGCACGCCGCTATGCATACAAATTACACCGACCCCTCATTCACCTACCGACTTATAACTACTTATATCGTAGTAGAGCCGCAGTCTACGAACTTTCGATACGTCTCTAGCATGTCGATCGTGCGAGGTGCACCGATTCAGACATTGATCACAAATTACTTAAAAGAACTGGGGCTTTCGTATTCAAATTTTTTTAAATGAATAATATGAAAAGAATTACCATGAAAATCGATTATAGTGCATAATAATTACTGAATAGCCTTAAGGGTAGACGAACAGCAAACTGGCCACCTGATGGTAAGGGTCACTGTAACATAAGAATATTGACAACACCTGGAGATTTGCCAATCCTACGTCGGTCCGGAGGGAATGTTTCCTTACTTTTCTTTTTCAAAAACTCCATGTCATAAGATGCCATGAACACGTCAGAAAGAAACCCATTCCACAATTTTCTTGTGATCTTTCATCATCATCATCATGTGATCTGTGATCAAAAGATCTTTCGACAGGCTAAGTGATCATGATGAGAGTCGAATGGTCTCAATTAAATTGTTCTATGTCCGGAACTTAAGACATGACAAGCCGCTGGCTGACAATAGGTTTGGCTTGAATAAATCCTAATGCGCCAGCTATGTAGAACTAAAAGAAAACTTAAATAGCAAGATATACGATAGCGCCATATGTTCCAGTACAGAGAAACATCAGCAAGGCCGTATGTATAAAACATAATAGCATGGGTTAAATCTATACGATAGCCGTCTTCCCACGGTGCGTAATTATGAGGATGGCTCTATGGCTCCGTGGAGCAATAATAAATTCACCAATGCTCTTCCCATGGTGCGTGTGTATATCTGTCGATTTTAAGATTACAGGAAATATCCAATTCTAATAACAATAATGATATAACTAAGGTACATTATTTGTAATCGTCGCCTAGGTCTACAAACACATACAAATATCGCTTCCTTCCTAAAATCACAGACCGTGGGAAACATGATTGGATTCGTACATTCTTCTGCTATTACACGCCCAACACACACTGAACCCTTTCATCGTGTATCTATACAGCCCATTATAAATATCTGGCGAAGAGTGTACCATCAACGAGTATTATTTTTATCGCCGCACTTCACGCAAGCCGCAAGCCGCAGCGGCAAGCCCAGCGTTATACACTTCGAGCATTCACTCTAGAGGAGCAATAATAAATTCATATCCGCGTACACACGGGTTGGTCTGTCCCTATGTGGTTTTTAATTACTCACCATGCTTTGTTGGGGTGTGCGTTGCGATGAGCGTAAAGTTGATCACTTTGTCGCTTGTAAATGCTGAGGTGTATAAACCCCATGGGGTCCAGTCCCCCGATTTTAATTTTTCATTGCAGACGTTGCATTTTTTATAACGCCCAACGTACCTATATAAAACGTCTAATCAAATTAAGGCTACTAGAGACTGGTAAGATAGATCAGTAGATACATCCGACAAGGTTTTGCGATTGCCACGATATTAACGGGACAGCACGTGTCCTTCAAAGCACAGAAACGCTCATAATATTTTTGCCACTTCCAATGCTTTATCCACTATCTGACCGCAACCGCTTTAATTTAACTCGGTCGATCATTTACAATCGACATACGAGTCCGAGTTTTTGATCATATTTAATATGTTATAATATATAATATTTTATATGTAATAATATATAATATTTCATATGTAATAATATATAATATTTTATGTGTAATAATACATGACGATATGTGTAATAAAATATATTATGTTACGTTTGTTAAGTTTATGCTGTTAAGAATGTTGCAGCGATTAATATTATGGAATCAATGTTTTTCTTTCTTTCTTTCTTTTCTTACTTCACAGAACAGTTTAACTGACATCATTTATTTTCGACTGATGTCATTATTCATTCATCAGTCGCTTATACCAGAAAACATCGGATTCGACGTTCAGTGCCACATATTTGGGCAACGGCTGTGTTCCTAAAACTCAATGGGTCGTCATTTCGGACAGGTTTTTTTTTATTTCTTAAGCAGGCAAACGAGCACACGGGTCATGGCTGGCACGTGATCACCACCGCTCATGGACACTAGCAACACCAGGGGCATCACCAATGCGTTGCCGGCTAAGTAGGAAGCGATGACCCGCTTCTTAAAGATCCCCATGTCATATCAGGGAACACCGATGCAGGGAGTCCGTTCCATAATTTACACGTACGCAGTAAATCTAAATATAAGGTACAATATAAATCTCCAATACGGCACCCGTGGGTCGGATTCACTGCAGCAACTAGTTTGATTTGCAGTTGTCTGGGACCACGATAAATAAAACGTCGGCTAAATCTCCTCAGTTATATTCCTTCTGATGCCAGGTCTCTGACGAGGATCCTATTATACATATATTTATAGACACTGTTGTATTTTTATTCGGCACCGTAGAATAGAATGCGTTTAAAATCATCATTCTATTTTCATGGTCGATATAACTGACAATGTAAATATAATTTTGTACTTTGGGTGGGGAAAAGTGTGCAAAATTAAGTTTTTCATAATTTGGTATTTAAAAATACTACAAATAATTACGATATAAGAGGTTTCCAAGCCAAAGAAATCTGTTGTATTGTTTTGTAGTATGATTTTGGTAAAATTTGCAAATAACCAATATAAATTTTTCCTTTCAACAATATCTTCCAAGTCCTTCCATCTTCTAAGTCCATGTTGTCCAAGTTTATTTTAAATAAGTCTGGTATCTTTGAGAAAAACCACCCATGGACATTCTTAACCCCAAACTGGGATATAACTACCGTGTTGCGGAACGAATAGACACGCACACGCAAGGAAGAGACAAGGGAAGCAGTATATTGTTGAAATAATCGGAATCAATAACGACGACATCCACGACAAAATGATCTGCAATATTATTCACACAAATCTTAATACTCAGCAACAACACAGACGGATAGAATTTTAACTAGGAACACACAAATAAAGAAAAGAAATGAATAAATGAAATGCCAATTTAAAACAAACATAACAGAGAAAAATATTTTTCAAATATCAAATAAAATATTGAGATAGAACTGTACAAGTATAGCGTAACGACATTCAATTCGCTTGTAAGTACGGCCACGTACTAGAACCATCCAGTAAGTGACTTTCAAACGAGACGAAATCCAATATGAATTTACTCCAAGGCCGTTCACTACAGGACTTGTTAAATGTTACGATAAAACAGAAGTGGTACTTATGTAGGTGAGTACAACTCTTAGGAACTCCATGTATACTTATTGTATTAATAAACAAAAATAAAGAAACAATAATTTTATTATTTAACCAATACTCAAAGTTAGAAAAAATAAAAACAAATAATACGAAATGCAAACATAATATAAGAATAATGAATACAATAGGGCTGAATTTACGTAAACTATATTAAAATATTTTCTGAGTTTACAAAATTTGTTAAAAACAAAGATTGCAAAGATCTAGCGCGCTCTGCGAACTGTCTCACTGTACTCCGTCTCGACGACTCTACTTGTGAACTCAAACCATCTCCTAGGATTGTCTCATACAGACAAATAATCAGCAAAATTTGGGTCAAAACATTTCAGTTACAGACACGTTAAGAAGAAATATACGGAAAACTTTGCTTTTTGTGTAAAACCAAAGCAAAATAAAATTCAATTAGTTATTCATAATTAAATATTTCAAAAATAATTCATGCATATAAAACGATGCACTTCTGTTATACATAATCATACCATTGTTCATAACCATTAATAAAATGATGTATTATGCAAACACTTATTATTTATATAATCAGAACACAAGTCCTAAGATCGTTTCCGGAAACAAGAACTTCTTTGATCTAACCTGAACAAATATTTTAATATCCAAAAAAATCACTCGAGCTACTTTAAAAAACACGCAGCTGTTTAAACACAACACTGGAGCCGTTATGTGGCCATTAGGCAAATAAATGGCCATCCAATGCGATGGATCGTCGATCAGATGTAATAAAAATAAGAAATGTCGCAAAAATAACAAGGAGTTTCTTAAGTTGAAAGGAAAAGCAAAACCTTCTTGTCTCATAACTTCCCGCTCAACGTAGTTCCGGACGGTAGCCGGTTCCAATCCTATTACCGACTTGACTTGACTTCAAATAGATTTAACGTAATTGTGGATTAAAAAACCTTCAGAAAAAGCTTAGGGTCTTTTCTCTACGGATTAAAGATACGTGGCTCTATGAAAAAAATTTCATTGATCCTATAATCCTGGATTAGTTACAGTACAGATCCCTCAGAAGCTGTCGCTAAAGAGATGATGATGACGCTGACATACCTCGTCCGCGGGCTTGGTGGGTGTGATGGCGACGGTCTCGTTGAAACAGAGACACGCGCAATAGTGTCTGTTGGCGTCCACGTCGGTCAGCACAGACACATAGAACCGAGGCTCCGACCGCTCCGTGCTCAGCGCCCATCCTTGCGGCTGGCAGAACTGGAAAGAATTGCTTCTTTACTAAGTAATACAGCAGCTTACACAATCATCTTCTTATTTCCTGACCATACAACACATTAATCATGCTTTTGATGTTCGTAATGTCTACCAATTCGCACTGGAGCAGCGCGATGGAAGCTCCAGACATCATCAAACATGAGAAGAGTACCGTACTCAGTAGTAGGCTATTATTGGGTTGGAGCCGATCAGCAGATGTGCCGCTGGCCGATGCTGAACACTTACTAACATCTAGTTACTTACTTATTAATTACTAACTTGCTTCTAACACCTAGTAACAAAAAACGTCTACTAATAATACTACAAAGCATTTTCTCCGCTATTTAAAATACTATTAAATAAATAATGTTACCCATTCTATCCCGTCGTGGAAGGGCGCGTCGTCCCAGTTGGTCTCCGGAAACCGCTGGAGGATGATGCCGTTGCTCAAGCCGCCCCCTGCGACAACCAAACCTCTCATTAATGTTGCTACACACTGTGGTTTAATTAACCATGAATATTCAAGTGGCTGAGCCTAGTTTGCATACTGTAGGCCCGTGTAAAAATTTAATTTGCTCTCTGGTAATCTTCCCTCTCATTATCCCGCATAAAAATATAAAATTTCATTCCTCAAATTACAGGGTTACATGCCTGTAGTACTGAATGTAGGTTTGGTTAACTTTATGCATGCTATTATGGTTATCGAATTTTAGGTCTGATATAAATAAATTATATTTAATGCTTACTGATATTATAAACGCGAAAGTTACTCTTTTCTGTCTGTCTGTTATGTTATCACGCCTAGACCGTTGAACCGAATTTGGAGAAAATTGGGACAGAGATAGATTACAACTCGAGACAGAATTATGCTACTTTTTATCGCTTAAACGTCTTGAGCTTTGCATGAAAATGTATCACGGTCGAACCAAACAAAATCATGAAAAATAAATAATTGTTCTACCGTTTTTGAAATTTCAACCCGTGGGGAACTAAAATAGAGAATGAAAACTATTCTCTGGAAACAGCCCGTAATAAATACTTACTATAAATATTTCCGATACGGCTACGTACATAAAATGATTTTGGACTATTCAATAACTACTTTCGCGGAAATTATAACAACTATTATAATTAACGCTTACTGAATCTTCACTGCCCGAGTGCCATACATATTAAATGCAGCATGAAGCTGTACAAACGGTTTCGTTAAATTTAACACCCTCAGTTCATACCGAAGACAGAAATAACATCACACGACGCCAGTTAACATAACAATATGACTCACGAGTTATTCACACTTCTACGCTAACCCGAGCACGCAGTTCCGACCATCAATAAACGTTGTCCAGTGGCACGGTCGCAGCCTTGACCTGCCCCACTCACGACACAGGTGAAAACATTTATTTTTGTATTGCCCACGTGCTGCTGACACTTATTACCCAACCCTCCAAGAGTTGGCTTTGTGCCCCACCAACGGGCGGCCATGGATTTTAGCGACATCGGGTCACCAACGCGTGATCAAAGACGTTATGGACCCATTACTCACAACATCTAACAATGTAGAGAAGGTAAGGGAATAAAAAATTTTTTCAGGATTTTCATCTGATCCCAAACTAGGCACTTTTGCTTGTATACGGTGATCAGACAACTAATAAACATACATACATATATATATGTCAATGTTTGTTTGTGAGTTTCCTTGTTTGTCCTCTATAGACTCTGAAATGGTAAGAGATAGAGAACTGACGTCTTTAGCAACTTTGTTCAAAATTATCTGGAAAAGGTTTTGGTTCCAAAATTATGTCCATCAGACATACATATATATGTACGTCGGCTTCAGAAAAAGGAACAAAATACGTAAGAAATTGCGTAGATGCATATAACTCCAATAGCCCAATCCATAGTTTATGTCAAACCATAGGGACGCGTGACCGGGTACAGCTAGTATACATATTTATAAATACTAATCGATTTTTATTACACCCAGACCCTAAGAAGCATTTCTGCATATCACAGAAAAATGTTCTAGGTGGGGATCGAACCAACAACCTCCAGCTAAGCAGTCATGTTTCGCTAACCATTAACGGGAAACCATTAACAGATCAACGGGAAAGCACAATGTCGTTGAAGCATCCGGCACTCCGGGTAAATACTAACAACAACGGACCCCAGATACACCAACAAGGTACCAGGTACTACAGGACAAGAGTACCTGGACAATTATTAATTTGAAACAATTCTCCAAATATGGCTATCATTGTACCTTCCATATCATAACTATCAATAATAAATAATATACTGAGGTTATATAAAAGTATATTCAACAAAACACAGGATGGCCTTTATTGCTACCTTTCCGTATAACAAAATTATCCTGTCGCATCTACCACTGCACCTCTAAGAAGACTCACTCTCTTATGTTCAGGTTCTAACGTAAAAAGTCGCATGAACTCTTAATACCTTTCATGTCTGGTAATTGTACATAAAGAGATAAAATTGCTTTAGATTGTTTAAAATATAGAGGTTAGTTAAATATTTTCAAACAATTCAACGTTAAATTATTCCCGTCTTACCTATTAATCCTGTTTTTATCGTAGTCAATCACAATTTGCAAAAATAAATTTCCCGAGAGTAATCAAAATAACATTTTTCGATATCGCAATTCCCCTAACGCTCCGCTTTAATTCGCACGCTATATTAATTTGTATCCCAGTATTAACAATGTACTATCAAAGGTTTTTTTATCATCTAAATTGACATGAAATGAATACATCACTAGATTTGTTTAAATACGAAAACGAAACCAGGAAATTCACAATTTATGAGGTAAATAAAGGTAATTTTTAAGGTAAATATAGTTCTTAAACCGTAATTAGTTAGAAAAAAGATTATTTTATCACCGGTCATGTTATGATCATCGCCACCCATGGACATTAATAACACTAGACGGGGGTGTTACTAAAGCTTTACCTGCCCGGAAAGAAGTAATAGACCAAGAAAGTAATAGACCAATACGCGGAGTAGAGAAAGAAACAACGGAAGCAGTACACTGCTAACGCAACTGAGATCGGTAGCTACAGCAACTGACCCCAGATACATTAACAACGTACCACGTCAGGACAGGTGACAGAAGAAGAATGGGGAGGAGGATGACTGATGGACGGGAAGAAAAAGAGAAGAACTGGCTTTCAAGCCCTCAGCCGGAATACGACGAATCGTTTCGCGGCTGAATCAAGCAAGAGGGTGGTAGCCAGGCAGACGGGCTTCAAAAAACGATAAAAATCGTTCTGCGAAGCCCTTCCACCGAGCTGCTGACTTCTGTACTCCTTTTACGACACCCTGGTTGGCCAGCATGATATTGGGGTTTGTATCCGCCCTAATACGGCCGGATGCAGCAATTCCCAGATTATTGCTGTTGATTGTAACGTTTTTCATGAAACATTCATATATGCAAAACCTAATAGCTTTAATGTTATGATTTTGCCGGTTTCTCTATAACTTAAAGCAATTACATGTGATGTAAACTATCTGACTCTGTAACAATATCTAACACTGTTTATAATGTATGAGTCAAACTGCCTTAATAGAATGGTTAATGCTTTAATCCTTGATAAAGAACTTGTATACCATTTCGGTAGTAAGGAACAATTTAAGTAACAATTAACGACTGAATAAGTTACCTTCCTCACCTTATACTCAAAAAAGTATTAAAAGCTCTTAAGCTACTTCAATAACTCGAAATTGTTAAAGAATATCGACTCAACATTTCAATTACTTATCCAAGTTAAGTGGTATTTAAGCTCGGTTCGTGCCGTACTCGGTCTCAAGTACCAGGTTCTCAGAACACAGGTAGGCTATAATTGACTAGATCTGTTTGCTAACTTCCTCCAGCACTTGACTAACTTGACTTATGAGGACGCAAATATTTAGCTTGTCAAGCACTCACTTTAAAGTGTCGTAGAGTGAACGGTTAAGTAACGTGTGGTAGAGGCTGAATGTGATATAAATTGCATGTTACGTACTTATATTTCATCAGATTGTATAATTCTGGGATAAGATTTTTTACACATAAATTTTATATTATAGATTTGGCAATTCATGATTTTATTATAATACAGGTAGAGGTTATTCAATGGCGGCGAATTATGAAGGAGAGTGCATGCGTAAAGTTAGCATAATATCAAATTAGATACCAACGACTACAAGGCCTAATAGACCTTTCTGGCAGAATATTAGTCTCATTAGCCTTGTCGGACGCCGTCGGGTATCTTAAAAAGTTCCTACACTTAGTTTGGCCATTAACCCCACCACCAATGCGCATTGAATCAGCGTGGTGGATTATGATCTAGGCCTCCTCAGTAAGGAGCAAACCCGTGCTCAGTGGTGCGCTATAAATGGGTTGAAGCCAGGCTACGTCGTCCACAGCATTATCGTGAAGTTTCCCCGACACCCAAAATACGTTCTATCCTATTATTCATTTACAATGTGCTCGCCGCGCACGCTTGAAAGTTTTTTGCTGTTCGTGTTAGTGACTAGTCCCTTGCGACTTCATTGTCCATGCAATATTTAGCGCACGTACGCATTCGAAGAAATTTTCGGCTACACAACGCCTATAGAATAAATGTATTATTATACTTTTAGAATACTTCAAACACTTCGACGACTTCTTTATTCCATTCTAAACGTACATATATTTTTAAGTACTTGATAATAACGTATCCTGCTAAACTGTTCAAATATTAAAAAGTTAAGGAAATTGAACTTTAGAATCCCAGTATGTACTATGTTCACTTGATATTGTTGATGTGCAGCCATTGTACACAATTATAATACCTTTTATTTATTTAATGACTGTAGTTTCATTTATAAAGCACACATAACCTTTATACACATAGAAAACGTAGCCTTTAGCATACTAAAGGCTTTTATAGGCTTATTGAAAAGTTATGAAGTTCTAATTACGGATCTCATTACCCAATATTAGTCACTGCCCATTTTAGTGTTGTTCTCGACATTATAACAGCCATAGAGAATTTTAATTTTCGGCGTCTCTACCTTAACTATTATCAGGCACATAAACGAATATATGTATTTAGTTTATCGATGTACATATGTATTAGGTACTCTTTTAATTTCATTTATTTTTATCACTACGACTTCAGAAAACAATTCTCGAAATAAGCATCTACTACCGAAACATTTAGTTTTACCGGTTTTTCTATCAGAATATTGTGAATTTTCAAAATTAAATAACATACTTAATAAAATACCTAATTTAGGGTCGAAATAAATTATAAAAACACGTTAAAACCATAATATTTTCACTTAGAAAATGCAACGTTTCTTCATTCTTCTATTTTTAAAAATGCCAAAGCTAAGTTTTCTCAACCAATTATATCTGTAGGTCTGTACACTGTAGCACTTGTGCTAAAGCGGTCCGACCACTCGTCTAAACGAAACAAGTGGTTGGTTCGGTGACATTACGTAGTAGACTTGTTCTGTAAAACGGTACGTAAACTTTGAAGTATACAGCTTAACAGTAATTAGAACTGGGTTCTCAAACTACTTGTATGATATGTTTTAATTTAAGATAGTTTTAACTTTCAATTGAACACCATCGATCCTGTGGTGGTTAATTAAAAAAGACCATATCTGGTAAGTTGGTAACAACCAATTTATGACCTTTCTCGTCACTGAGGAGACCTAAACTCCACGTTGATCGGCGTGTCTAGTACGGATTAGTGGAGTAAGATAACCAAGTAATAAGTTACCAAGAGTCAAAATAAATGTAGTAATATATGATGCTTTCATAGCCCGGCGGCTTCTGTGACTTGGGAACGGTAAACTTGAGTAAAGCAACAAACGGTAGTATATATAAGAATTGTTTGAGGTCACCTGGCCCCTTGAAAGATTTATAAAATATGATAGGGAACCTATAGTTTAATTCCATGCTCTATGCGTTACGAAAAGCGAGCTGTGGTTATTAGTAGTTCATTAATCAAGCCAGTAAATGTAGGGTAGGATAAGAAAAACACAAAAGGTTTAAATAATAAGACAATTTGTTAAAAATATATAATTATCTATATACATATAAGTAAGCATGTCTCATTTGCTTATTTTAAAACAGAACTACGTTATTTATTAACTTATACAACACATACTGTATTCCGGAAAACATCGATCTATCAGACCATACTAAAATACCACTGGTTGATTACGTATTTTTTAATTTCCACCAATTATTTTTTACAAATAACCTTAGTCGAAATTGAAAGAACACTGAATGCTAACAATGAATAAAACGCCTAAGGTTATGCTAGTCAATAGTCGTATAGGATAGAATTCGATCTACACAACAAGGTTTTCGCACCATCCAATATCAACGGCCTTCAACCTCTCGATATAGTTCGCCGATCCGCCTCCGTTGGCACAATGGACCTCTCTACACACCGACCTCGTTATCATAAACTATTGATATACGATAGTATTATACTGCTCCACTAGGCATGGGACTTGTCACTATGACAAAATAATCTAGCGACTTAAACAAACCGAGAGTCAAGATTTTAGGTCAACGAAGGTATCGTCAACAAAGGCTTCAATGAAAGCATCAGGCCTTGCTTTTCTATTAAGTACCTGAGGTTTCTTGTAACTTTATAAGCCTAAGCATACTCCATATGTTGGTGGACCGGATTGGAATCCGGACTGTTTTAAGGGTTAGTGGCCAATCCAAGTATCAAAATATGTTATGCCATTTAAAGGCTTCCAATAACCTTTCGACTGTCGTAGGACGTACCGGCGACATAACATGCCCTCCGGAGCACAGAAGCACTCGAGAAAATTTTATCATTAACTCAGTACCCTAAATTGCAAAGTGTGTGAACCTATTACTCCAATGTTTTATTTATAAAACTAGTCTGTAACAGGATGGGCAGTGGAAAAAAGGTTGTTTCATTTCGATGCTTTAAGGGGCACACAAAGACAGGTTCCTGGTTGTAATAGCTAGTTAATAATCGTTAAGGTTTGTCGCGCCATGGAATGATGTAGGTAGTAGTACTCTTGGTTTGCCCAGAAATCCTTCCACCGCTCTATAGCAATCGAATACCTACTTCTATATATGAATGTCTTTTACATGATTACGAGAACTGGGCCTTGAGACAAATGCCTTTTCTGTTAGCCTTTCCGCCAAACGTTACTTCAAATTGGTTTTGAATTACTTAGCATTTTGCGTGAACGATAACAGAATAGGCATTTGTCTAGGGGCGCTGGTCTATACTTAGGCAGCTAAATAACCGCCCTTAGTTAATTGATCGCTAGGACTTAATATACAGCGTCGTTAAGTGTTGCGAATGTTGGCTTGGTAATGGCCAATTAAAATGGGATAAATTAATTGACATTTTATATGTAATGCAAACACTCGAAATGACTACGTAATCTAGACGTCCTTCATATGCCGACTGATAAATCTGCCGCTCGGCCACCGGACCCGTCAACTAAATGCTTGTTAGTGTCGGCGAGATATTAGTAATTAGATTAGCAGTCCAATAATAGACATTTTTTAGTGATGTGGTGTAGGTACTCAAACAAGAACTCTAGAAATTTGTAGACTTTTTGAACAAAGAAGTCCCTAAATAAACTAAAAGGGATTTAGACTTCCGTCCGTACACAAAGTTTGATAATGTCTATAAATAAGAAAGTACAAGTAAAAATATTGAACTACACAGTTTTACAGAGCTCGACATATTTTGGTAAAATTTCTTCTTAATTGTAACCTTGTACATAGCCATTACGAACATGTGAAGGATTTGTTGGCTGGTCGGTACATCCTTGCGTATTAGTAAAAACAATGCGTTACGAAGGGTTTTGAGTGTTATGGAGTGGCTGGTCCCCTTTCTCTTGTCTCTCACCCGCTTTTTAATTAGGTTAACATGTCAGATGAAATTAGAACCAGGACAAAAGAATATTTATGGGGCAAAATTTTATTGATCACCTAAAATCCACAACGAGGCTTATGGGATCTTGAATATCATAGACAAAATTTTTCAAATATTATCCAAGATCATCGATTAAAATTAAAATTGAACCACCTGTGCCATTATCTACCATCGAAGCAAGGATTCTGCACCCCTAAAGAAATGTCCTTTCTGTTGTCGGTCACGCCAAACGCTTCGTAATTCAATAATGTTTAGGAATGACGTTCATTGCGGAAAAACGAACGTCATATTTTTCTGCACCAAAAGTCATTCCCATTTTTGACTTATCGTTTGGTGTGAACGCGAACAGAAATAGCATTTGTCTAAAGGCCCAGGTTTAATCCCCGACCGGAACTGCCACAAATTGTGGCTGTTTTTGCATTATCGCTGTAATTTGTGATTAATATATTTCTATATTATTCCTCCGCCTACAACTTAGAGAACTGAATTACCATGGTAAAGTGAGTGTAAGCGTTTATAAAAAGCAACAAAAAACTGAGCATTTAGAGGGTAAAAAAAAATACGTTTAAAAATCTACTCAAAAGCACCTAGCTCTTAATAGATAGGTACTTTAACACAAAAATGTAACAACAATAGCCGAGTAACAAAATAAATAACTAATTTTGGCCGCTGGTACATGATGTAATGCCTACGTTATGATGTCAGAGACATAATGTGAATGTGAACGACTTCGCCGGTTACGGTTCGTAAATCCTGTTTCGTTTTTGCATACCAAATAGCATAGAGGATCATAATTTTCGTGATTTTGTATATACATATGCGGAAGAACGATATTACTTACCTATTATTATGGTTAAATGTATCTGGGTACCGTAGGCTTTGATTAACAGCTTTGGACAACAGACTCTGTTATACTAAACCCTAAGCTATGTATGTTATTTTCTTCTACTAAACAAGAGTCCAGTCAAGAGTGCTATGGAAAAGTTAGGAAAGAGGGGTAGCATCTAAGTGAAGCATTGTGATTTGTTAATAACAACTGTTATTTTGTACATTGCGCGTAACATTTTATAGATAAGGCATTTCTGATTGGCTATAATTTAGCAAATTCAGCTAAAAAGTTTATCATCATTCACTCATTCTTTTTCTCTTATATCAATGTAGTTTTGAATACCTTCCTGCTTATGAATTTACTACAATGTGCAATTCATTAAACTTTTTAATTCAGTTTTATATGTTTCATTTTAATATTGAAGCATTTATACAATGAGCAAACAGGACTATTCAAGTTATACAAAAGGCGCTGTTTGAGGTTAATTATTACTTAACAAAGCCAGTCCATTATATTGCACCATTGAAGGATCCTCTACAAGAAATGTAATGGAATACAATACCCTAGTTCTCAACAAGTAAAATTTAAAAATGATGTCTTGAAACAAACAAAGAAGACAATAACCAAACAACAAACAAACTTTTTCAACCTTTTTCACCCAGCCAATTACAATGTTATTTTCCTGGCCAATTATAATATTGAGTAGCTCCTAAATACATTTATGATTTTTTAACTTAATACATTGTTACAAAATATATGTACTGTCATACTATGTTTTTATATCCCCAAACTTGTATGGTAATTAGTAAAATTTCTGCTTGAATCAAGTCCATGGTTAATATTAATGTTTTATTGCCATTCCAAGATATGCAATTTATTTATTTAAATATGAAATACGACGACTTGATTAATTTTACAGATTTATTTGATGAACCAAGAAGAAAGAGATAAAAATCCTTACTGTCCACACTGTTTGCCAAAAATTGGTATAAGATCTATTTATTGTCATTGTTTTGTATAACAATACACCAACACCCTAAATCAATGATTCATCAAGCATCACTGATGTGAATATGTAGAGGTAATGAGAAAAATATTGATCAGCTACCTCTGGATGCCATGATTCAAGTAACTAGGCTCAGTAAAAGATCAGTGAACTGGTCTACACAATCATAAATGATAGGTATATCGCTTCAGACTATTCGCTTCAGATATTTTATCTTCATTTAAAAGAATACAAAATACAATCTTTTATATTGTATTTCTTAATGTAAGACATTAAATATGATGTTTGTGTACTTGTTTGTATGTACAAACTACAAAGATATATTTTAATTATGATATTCAGGTTGAGATAATTATTATTTAGAGAGATGGGTATGGGACATAAATCCAAAGGCCATTGCAACCTATTGTGGCTGGGATGAGATAACTAATTAGGTATTTCGTACAATTTGACAATTTTAAGTTATACACGGAAAATGCAATCAACTCAAGACATGAATATTCAACATTGGTAATGTAATAAAACATTTATACAGCAAAATACAGAAACTACAATCAATCTGTTCAAATAAGCTTGCAATAGGTGCATATCATGATCTAAGAATGAAGAATCAAGGCTGAACAAAATTAGACACCAAGATCACTTATCAGAATCAAAATTGATTTGCGGCATCATAAATATGTAGAACAATATGATTCATAGTAATATCGTGATTTGTTAATTGTTTCTAGCTGTTATGAAGTCATGCCTATGCATTTGTGAAATTGCTTAATAAGCTTTGCTTTGGAATATATTTCAATTTTTGAACATGTTAGACTTGGATAACACACATTTTTGGTCTGTAAATGTTTTAGAACTGTAATATATAGAATAGAATTGTAAAAAATCTATTTTAAATATCTTCCTACTACATCATCACTGTAACCCATAACTGTTCCTCAAATGGCCTCAATCTCCTCTCACAATAATGTGAGGAGTACAGGCCATAGTCCATCGTGCTAGCTAATTACAGATTGAATAACTTCACACACCTTAAAGAACACTTTAGAGAACTCTCAGGATTGCAGGTTTCATCACTGTTTTCCTTCACCATAGCATGACATAACATACAACATAACAAGTTCCTAATATATAATAATTCAGCAAATCTGCACTGAAGTACCATGGAATTAGTTAAGAGGGTATGCCTTGTTTAGTAGCTAGCCATGAATTCAAGCCAAGTAAACAAATAAATTATTTAAGTTAATAAATTTTTAATCTAGCCAAGACTTAAATCCAAAGTATAGAAAAAAAATTTAAACTTGAGAGGTTTTTTGTACAAGGCTCAGTAAATGTTTTATAAAACAAGAATAAGAGTGAAATTGAATTACTCAGTGGCCACAACTTATTTGGTGTTATTAATCCATGTTAATATACAGTTTATACCCCTAAAAATTATTACATACAATAATTTTCTTATGTATTACACATAAGATTAGTATAGTAAGATAATTATTTAAGCAAAACATAATTATTGTCCAATATTAATATTCTAATCATAACAGCTACATTCCTCATTAAAGATTAGTATTTCAAGAATAAGCTGTTTAATAACAGTAACTTGGCATTGTAAATAAAAAAATACAGAGATCTTATCAAGTTACATTCTATCAGAAAAAGTTGTTTTACAATGGAGCTGATAAGAAACTGATAAGGTGAACCTGACTCAGCTGAACTTGAATATTTCTCTGTTGAACTTACTTTCTTTCTCGTGGTCAAAACCCACTATAACGAAGTAGTCCACGAGGCGGGACATGGCAATCCTACGGCAGCATCAGACCAGCACCACAAAAACACTTCGTAATTGAATTACAAGAATTCACACACATTTTAGCATATCACATATTCTATCACTGCTTTTCAGTACACGCAACGCTAACACCGTGAACTTCACAAAACGTAAACAACACTTTCATTTAACGCGAACCGAAGGACCACTACCTATGTACATTTACAAGGAACAATATTATAAGTAATAATAGGTCAACTCAAGAGGTTATATACTAGCTTGGAACATTGAACATAGAACTAACAACACACAAACATTGCACTATAACACTTTATTATCGCATTACTATAGGAAAATAATAAATAACTCATTAGTTTACGCGTCTAATTCGATAATTAGCACAATCTACCCGTCTACGGTCATTTCCAATAATCTACTAAAAATCTACTAAATCTGCAAGAATTACTACTACGTGAAAATTGCCATAAGCTCTTTACTAAAAATCTACTAAATAGATTGTGCTACCGAATCATAGACAGAGAAGTGAATAGACTTCTAGTGAGCGTAGCCAATGGATGTAACGCCCAACTAGGATAGTATGTTCTTATTGACTTATTAACGAAAAACCGGCACGCAAGGCGAGACACAATATGTCATCTGTCTATCTCCCTTCCTTACACATTAGTCGCAGCATAAGCAGTTTTCTTTCTTGTGTGACTGAATAAGATGCTATCAATCAGTCTATACTTTTCTCTGTCTACGTATAGAATAGTGAAATGGCATTTTGAGCCAAGTCCAAATTTATCTGCTATCCTGATAGATGCATACAAAAATGTCCTTCTAATGTTTCAATTACTATGTCTATGTAATATACTATTATATTCCGTTTCTGTCATTTTGAAAAATTGTTAACAAATAACTAAGAGTGAGACTAAATATTATTACCCACATATCAATGAAATATAGAAAGCTATATCTAAACGGGTTTATAACCCAAACTAAAATCGATTTTCGGCCTTGCTATTTTAGTCCTGTGGAATGAGGGACTTAACTCTAAGGGATGCTTTTTGTAGTATACCACACCATGATTTAAAACCAAGATCCCGGGCTAACTATAATAGACAACAAACCTTATGAATAGGTTCTATTGTTGTACGTAGTGCGTATTAGTTGTTTTTAATTTGTGTGTGTGACAAACAGGATTGAGTAATCCAAAAAACGAGCCAAGTAAGAGGTGCAGTACCACGGCTATGTGTCCCTTTATAATATTGTCACCCAATAAGATTTTTGAATATCGCAAAAAAAGTCTTGAAAGGGAAGGAATAGAGATGAAAGTATGAAAGTTCGCCAATATCTAAGACCATTGAAGAGTTTTCAAAATTTGGACTTGAGGAAGGCCGAAATAGGATACGAAAATTGCTCCTTTTCCCGGGATAAAAAGTGTCCCAGAACTATGTCCACCATATATGTTACAGTCTAAGTTTTAAACAATTCATTGTAGTTTCAGTCTCAGTGTTAACTATAATCTATTAACGCGCAGGAACACTTGTTGGCGGAATAAAATATAGTGTATGTTACGAGGGGAGGAAAGCGTTTTGAATAAAATATAACAATATGTATATTTTTCTTTTTAATATAATTCGAAAGCAGATAACATTTTTTTTGATCTGTCAATATATTTTTTTAAACCGTCGAAAATATACGCTTTGTCTTTGTGCTCAAAACGAATCAGAATTGCCCCCTTCACCTCTTTGTCGTCGGATAATTTCCTTCGCATTTCTTCATTAGTTGGAAAACTGTAATAAAACAGCATAAGCATAAATAGGACCTTCCGAGGTCACACAGAATAAATGATGGTTAATATATTTTGTTAGATTCAATAGTGTTATTTTGAGTTTACATATAAATAGACATATTATACTCGTAATTAGATTCCTTCGAACGAGCATAAACGGAACACTTTTTTACCATTTCATCTTTTTTTTTTATTTCTAAGCAACTTTCCTAAACCATATGAGTAAACCGTAAATAAGATAATCATTTTCCGCCATGACACTTTTATAACTATAAGTTACCCTAGTTGAAAATAAAATAAAAATTGTCTCGTAAAAATTATATTGAAATGTAATATATGACGAAATATGATGTATATATCTAAAATACAAGTTTTTGAATAAAGGTTTTTAATGCCAAATTTTTTGATGACGAAAATTTTATAGTCTGGCAATTCTGGTAAGTAAAATGAAAGAAAGTAATAAATGGCCTCAGTTTTCCACCATATCTCTCGACACGGATTTGGTTTTGCACGAGGTAGATTAGAAAATATAATTTATCGATAAGTAATAGAGTTAGTTTTTGCAAAAACAATTTTCCACAGAAGTCCTGTCCTGTGTAAGATTTTTATTCATGGTAATCACATCATGTTTGTCATTGTCACTGTCAAATTTGACTGTGGTTTCGCTTTAGATTGGAATGTTTAATCCCAAAACAGAAATGTTTATAATAGTGTTATAAGGTTAAAAGTTGGATTCTGAATTGATTTATTATTATAATATTTATATTGCGTTTTATTTACCACTAAACGATGTCAAGCGGAAGTGAAACAATACCGGGACTAAAGCAAAAAAAAGTTTTCAAAATTATAGTTTTAGGGGACTCTGGAGTTGGTAAAACTTGTCTTACGTATCGGTTTTGCGAAGGACAATTTCTGGATAAATCCGAAGCTACTATTGGCGTGGACTTCAGGGAGCGATCAATTAGGATACGTAATGAGGATATAAAGGTTTCACTATTACACAGTACAAATTGCTAGATACCTTTGTCAATCAACTCAAATGACTATTATTTCTCCGAAATTATCAATGTGCATAAATAGTCTGATAAAGAATCAATATCAATGTCATAAATTGTGCGATAATTGGATTATTGATGAACTTTCTGTGGAACTATGTACTGCTTGAAATGTTAGCAATAATGAAATTGCAGAAAACATTATTGTTTATGTGTATTAATTCCCCAAAGCATGTACATTTGTTTTATTAAATGCATCCGCAATACAATGTTTGCTAATAAAGTAGTTATGACCCTTCTCATGTTAACTTTACCATTGTTATTTTGCAAAAATAATAACTTTAATATAATTTTTTTTATTTCATGAGATATAAAGTATATTATGATACAAAGATAAAGATATGTATTGAAACAAATAGTCATGGTTTATTTGTTGTATATTTTTATAGTAATTTTTCACATTTTAGCTACAATTGTGGGACACAGCAGGTCAGGAGAGGTTTCGCAAGTCAATGGTTCAACATTACTACAGGAATGTGCATGCTGTTGTCATTGTGTACGATGTCACAAAACCTGAAACTTTTAATGTGGGTGGTTTGTACATTATAACTAGAAATTGCGTGCGGCTTAACCCACCTTCAAGTGTTGATAAAAATTAAAAAAATATATATATTATTCCAGAATAACCTATATTGGCCCCTAACCCCTTCACCAATCTGCATTGGAGCTACGTGGTGGCGTAAGCTCTAGGCCTCCTCAGCATGAGGAGAGACTCGTGCTCATTAGTTGGGTTGAAGCCAACCTAAGTCTGTGCAAAATTTCATTAAGATCCATTCTGTAATTATTGCGTGATAGGGTAACAAACATCCATCCTTTTTTGCATATTTGTGAATGTTAATTCATCCCAAGGGAACCTATTTTCAGGATGTAAGAATGTGATGTTACATAC
>DWJZ01001187.1:0-24887 GCA_018249125.1 Asbolis capucinus | reverse complement strand
TAATTATTGTTTAAACAGCACAGCTGTATGGTAACTTTATTGGGGGTGCCTAATACTTTTGGCCAAGGCTGTATGTGTGATCACCGCCAGCTGTCTTTCATCTTAACATCGGCTAGAACATGTAACTGAAATATTGGAAAACTTTTTCAAAATTCATGAAATAAACTTAAGATGAAACTTACCTATTTGTTTATTAAGTTCGACTGTTTTTTCTGAACCGAAAACATATTTTATATTTCAAAGGAATCGAAAGGGTCGATCGTAAAGAATTCTGCGAAATTCTTTGTAACTGCAAGTGTTGCATTACTTGATAATAAAATAGAACGTAGATATTGGCATATTGCTAACTTAATTCAAAGTGATATAGTAAAAGTTGCGAAATACCAGGAGTCCATAAAAGTGACACTGCTTGGGGCAATCTTCCGTTCCCAGCACTATAATTCTTACGTGATGTATTACCGTCATATACACGTCGCATATTGCTATAGGGTCGTTATCGTCCTTGTATAGGGTTATGCCTATTTTCGTTTTTTGACGAAAATTTATGTTAAAAGGACACGTTAGGGATATGTTATCCAAGACGAAGGGTTTGGGAACTCCGAGTAAGGATCATGTTCTTTTAAAAAGGTTAACATATTTGTATATCTTTCCTACGGCATAAAGAATATTGAGGGAGCAACATTACAAACTCGATTCTTTTTATAGGTCAGCATATTAAAACTGCCATTAGATTTGAGCTAATAAAATTATCATTAAAAATTTGATTAATATTAAAATAACATCTAGGTACGTACTAATCTTATGTTACTACACATAAATAATACTAACTGGTATATCATCGACGAGGCTAAACGCTTTGATAAACAAAGCTGTATAGATTACTTTCGTTACGTTGACAAGTTTTAAGAAGGTACTGTCGGAAATTCCTACGGGATGGGGAAAAAGATTTTTTTACGAATAAATATGACCTTAATTACGAAGTTTCAACTACTGGGGACTTGAATTTTTGCATATACCTAGGTATAATAATACGGTTCCTAAGCATTTTTCTATATTTTTAATATACAGGATAAACACTTGTAAATTTAAACTGCTTTATCTTCATACTATAGCTGATAGACTTTAAATTCGGGATGGTAATAGCGGACAACAATCACTAAAACATTATGTCGGGATTTTTTGTAACTGAGGTGTGCTATAGTATAATGTACCACGCTGCTCCAGTACGTTTTGCAGGAGGATCAAGTAGGTATTATCATAAAGTTACACAGAACAGTTACACAGAATGTATGAGAGCATTTTAAACACAGGTCAGTGAAAACCAACATACATAAATGGTACACTATTTATATAACTAGTATGTATATAAAACTATGTAACTATAAACTCAATATCATAATATACAATATTAATACATTGGCTTTATAACTTATCACGTAACATTAATCTGGTTATACTATAGTATTAGTTAATTTGAGGGATTACTTGAAGTAGATTATCATTATACCTACCTTATATTGATGTAAGCTAAATATTGCATAATTCATATAAGCCAAACGCTTAACATTTTATACTATTGTTTTGTATATCATATAAAAATGTTATTCTTCATCAACTTTTTAACATACTATTGACAATAACCTACAGATTGATCACTTTTTAAACAGAGTCCCTCAACTATCTTAAAACTTGAAGAGGTAGTCTAAAAATTTGTATTACAGAGACGTTTTTTGTGCAACAGATTAAAAATTGCAACGACCCGAATAGCGCTTGTACTAACAGAAGATTCGGATGTAAAAGCAATGCGAAAGTCGGCGGGCTTACTGCACTCATTCGTAAATATAATACCCACGCTGCATTCTCACTGACATCACCTTAATGAAAGATTTCCTGGAGTCGTTACGAAAGTTACAAACATTTTTACTTGAGAAATTCTTTCTCGTTTCGCACAGAATACGAAACATACTTGTTTTTGTTTACATTTTAAGTCGCTTGAAAAATCACACGATATACTTTGTTAAAATACGAAAAATAAATAACGTTCATACTTTGTTAAAATACCGTAGCATAGGGTGATTTTAAATTCGTTATACAATAAAATTAATCAAACCAGGTCAGTCAGAAGATCCCAATTTAGTGGTATAGCAAGTTGGTACGTGTTTTCATTTTAAACTACATATTATGGATCTTTTGTCATGGATAAAGCGGCCTGAAGACTATGCCACCACGTTAATCTAAAGAGGATTAAATGGGTAGTTGTCACGCCATATGAAATTTATTGCGCTATCAACCCAACACCTCGGTCGTTTAAGGACCTGGTCACTGGTAAATCATAACATGAGGACATCGACAAAGAAAATGTCCATAGAATTTCCTCTGGTAAACCCACGGAACAGGAACTGGGTGACACCCTCCCCCTTGTAGTAGTGGGTAATAAGTTAAGATAGTAACCGTTCTTCTCCTAGACCTTCCACATCGGTAAATAATGGGATTTTATATGACGTCTCGTTATAATCTAAACGTATCGAAGACACGTAATCCTTTTTTCAATTGGATTTTATAATTTGATAAATGGTGCTAAAACATCTAAAACCAAACGCCGAGAAAATAAAGTGTAGAATGCATATAAGATTGAAATTAGTTTTTATTTGACTTTAGTATTTATAGTTAATATATTAAATAGTTGACCTACATTCCACCCAAGGGGGTCATAACCCATGTGTTCCCCTTCCCCCGAATCCGCCTACGATTTTAAAATAGCACAAAGTTCGCTGGGTCATTTAGTTTACAATAAAATAAAATAAGTTTGACAAATATATGTATCAAACCACATAAACCTTCCTTGCAATCCGGATTAAAGAGATAATTCATCGCTAGGCAACACGGGGTACCAGGGCAATAGACACCGCTAAGACATGTCAGTTCCCCGTCAGATCTTCGGATAAGGACGACAGAGAGAAATCGAGGCGCTGGCTGGGTTTGCGATAAATAAGGGAAAAAACGGACATAAAGATAGCTCAGTATGTCACGCGGATTACGCCTGCCGGCCGGTATTTGAATAAGAATTGCCAATAAGGAGGGTGGAAGCTTAAACGATTGCTCCCGAAATGTCCTGCCCGCCTAGTATCGATCCGCGACCGTTGAGGTTGATATAACAGTCCAAGATTTTTATGGGAATTAGAGATACTTACGTTCTATTTAATGGAAAGACCAAAATTTCCTTGAATCAAAATAAGAAGTATCTACCTACAATAAACGTATACGGCCTCTTGTTATGATATTAATATATAATGTGAACTGTTTTAATTCAATACCAATAATGTTGGCTATATTGTAGTTAGTAAAATTTCGTGAAATCTATTCTAAATTTTACTCAGCTTATAGTCTTATGATATAAATGTAAAATATAAATTTACTATATCCAATATCTCCATAATGTTTACACAAGCCAAAATGCAAATAAAACAACAACAAAATAAGGTCAGTTTCAAGGGAACTAAATCAAACATAGAGCGCACTTGGCTCCACTATCATGATGTTTTTGTTCAAAAACTTTTAAATATTATATTGTTGAATCATACTACCCAGATTATATATGAGATAATAAAGTAAGCCAAATCTTATCGCACTTTAAAAGCGTGAACCACAATAATTTATGCCGTTAATAAACTACGCTAAAACCTAAACAGGAAATAATGGTAATAAATGTACCGTTCTCATGCCCCCGACGGTTTACGGAAACAAATGTTTTCACGGGAAAAAAACTTGCGAGAGAATAGCGCCATCTGTGGCGCGGCGCGGGCGGTAAGAGTTATGAACAACAGTCTGTGTTGGTGTCAGTAAAACAGTCGCTAATAGCCGATCGTTATTCTTCATTTACTCTAAGATATGGTCTACTGGTACGCAGCAGGTGTTCTCCTAGGGCCGTCATTATGATTGAAAACTGCTTATTATTATTTTTCCTACGTTTTCCAGTTGTTTAAAGACAGGAATTTTGAGGTTAATTTTATTACTTACTGCCGCGCTCAACAGTCGCATCATTAATAGTTCCTAAAAACGCTCTTTTGCCTAGAAACTTCATATAAAATCTATACGAAAACACATAACCATTTACGCAAGCGAGTGAAGCAATTATAAGTTATATTCTAATTATACTATTAATATTTAAATAATGTTCCGATGTTAGGTATAATGAAATATATCACAAAAACGAATTAAATATAAACAATAGGATAGTTTACCCTGGATAAGTCCAGCAAATCATACAAGCATTTACGGAGAAATACATACATTTTGATTTCATTCTTAGTTGCAATTTGTAACAAAAAAATAAGATCAGTTTTCAGTCTAAATATTCTCAAATTATTAAAATTTCCTCTTACTTCTTTTAACGATAAAAATATTTTCGTTTTCAAGACCAAAATTACATAAAACAAAAGCTATTTATAAAGCAAACGTTAATAGTCGATCGTTACTCTTCATTTGCGATGAAATGTCTCCAGCAACGCTCCCGAAGGACTTATTCAATTTCGTCACTTCGCTTTTTCACAAAACTTCTTTCGAGCTTCTCTTGAACAAACTCTTCCTACACGGAACTTTATTATTATATAAGACGTAATATTCTACCAACATATGAAAAAATATGTTAAATATATATTATGTTGAGCCAAATACATGTGCCTTACCAAAAAGTGGTCATTTTTTAATTTCCAGAATATTAACCACAAAGAACTTACAGAATACTATAATAATAATGCTTGACACTATAAATTTTCCTTTTTATGGGAACTCCGCCGTGTTACTAAATGGGAATATACATTTTTTCCAGCATCAAAATACAATTTGAGCAAGCTAAAGTGCTACAGCTAAAACCTAGCAGCCAGCCGTGTGACAATATAAGACTAAGTAATACATAGTATGGATTAAGTTAAAAAAAATTTTGGAGGCGCCGGGTATCGATCCCGGTACCTCTCGCATGCTAAGCGAGCGCTCTACCATCTGAGCTACGCCCCCTGACGACTTCAGTATTCAATATCAGTCTCACTTCGTGCTAAGTGCGCATGTTGCACGAAGCGGTCTAGTCGACATTTCGAAACACCTTGTACGCAGTACCGATACTTGTGAAAGTCGTTTATGTTATATCTACTCGACAAATCACATTGTTTTGTTACCATAATTGTGATTTCTAATACACTTGTCCATGTAACTCAATCGAAATATTCGCATTATAATATCTTTAATCGTGCGCAAGTGCATTTTATGATAATACCCTCGTTTGGTCTTTGTAAAGAACTTATCCTCCACAAAGATACTATATGTAGATATGGGACTTATCCCATGATAGGAATTTTCAATTGGTCAAATCTTATTTATGGATTGATTTATCGCCCTCCATTTCAAGTCGCTCGCAAAACGCTACCCCGATAGGGCACTTCTAGTTTTTGTGAAATACGTTCGACTTTTTTATGGGGATAACTGATAAACGAGAAAAGTAAGGCA
The DNA here is from genome assembly GCA_018249125.1 of Asbolis capucinus. Classification (NCBI taxonomy): domain Eukaryota; kingdom Metazoa; phylum Arthropoda; class Insecta; order Lepidoptera; family Hesperiidae; genus Asbolis; species Asbolis capucinus. The sequence goes on along the minus strand of DWJZ01001187.1, from coordinate 19,388 downwards.
CCGATATGTTGTCAGCCAAGAACGACGTTATATAATGCACCAGTATGACATTATGTCGGGCTTTAGTTTAACTTAGTAATAAACAGTACTTCGAAGTGCTTACATAAATTATAATCTAGTAGGTGTTAACATGCAAGTGCTTTACAATCATGTTTGTAGTTAACTGTGATATATTACTGCCTCGCATAACATCATTAACTGCAATTTTACAAAGACCCTATACAGTTTTACTAAAATCATTAGAATTAATGTAGTATCCTTCACAAATCTTCATGTTATCATCGTGATTTTATTCAATATATCCTGGCATAGGGTGTAACATCACATGGCATATCTTTTATAAGAAAGGGCGTACAATAAAATTTGAAGCATGCAATTATGTTCCTATATTCAAAGCAACAAATTAATGTCAATCTCTCGCTCATCGTAATTATGTTGATATCAGCATACTAATGATCTGCGTTCGTTTTGTCGCAGCACTCGCAACGTCGGATTGTATGAATAGGAACAACACGACAAATCACGCATGAACACGGCCCAATTAGCACGCAATACGTACCGTATGTATTGTGAACAGCCATTGAATAATAACAGTTGTTTCTGAGAATTAATCAGAGTATTGTTGTCATACAGTTTTGTATCTGTTTCATATTCACACAATAACCGTACGTTTTAGTAATATTATCCAGTTGTTTATCTAATTACTTCATTCGTTGTCGCTAAAATATCCTTTAACTCTCCGATAAACCCCTATATGTTGCATCTATCAATTAATAACGGTAATTGATGTGTTATTTCGTAGTAACTTGAAATTTTAATCTTATACAAGAGAAAATAATCCGTTTCGTTTTGATGAATCCCAAAATATACGGACAATAATTATAAAAAAGAACTGCATCTTTTTATTGTCCTCAAAACCTACATAAATATCTTTTAACGAGGACAGTTTTAATCATTACCTTTAAATAAATGTTTATGTTATTGACTTACAGATCCTTTTCTGCCCGGGAAGCTGAAGAAGACATCCGGTCCGTTCCGATGTGGCATTTGACGTAGCACGTTGAGAAGTTTCGCCGAGTGCCTGGGCTGCAACAATAACAAACGATTAGAAAATTACAACAGATATCTTTCTTGAACTATTATATCTCTTAGGTATTCTCTAAATATGTCATCCATCCATTAGCCTTGCAGCGCCCACTGTTGGACATAAGCTTATAATATATGTACATATGTGCTTCAATGCAAATGGGTAACCCGCTCCTAAAAGTAAAAAAGAAACCCAAAATGCCCAAAAACCGCTCAAGTAGGCAAGGTCTTGTCTAGAAACAAAGACGTAACAAAAAAAATCAATCATCCATTCGCCCATCTTATCACATTTTAAAGCATAGAACCGACTTTGGTACAATTGGTACAGAAATAAACTAGCACTTACGAAGGGACAGGTTGTTTTATTAACCACGAAGGGTTGAAATAAGGAGAGAAACTTTATATAGAAGCTCATCATTGTCAACCATGAAACCATGAAATTTTTTACCTATGCATTTAAAGATATGCATCAATTTATTAAATATCTGAAACGTCTCTATGTGGGAATGAAATCTGTTCCACATCGACAAACCCGCGGAAAAAGCTAATGAAAATACACACAGTAAGTATATGAACAGTGCTAGTTTTCTTTGTGTGCGGCTTTTACACACACTTGGCTGATTTTTTTCTATCTCCACTGTATCGAATGGCCCCAAGTGAACCAGGTGTATGATCGCAAAGTGATTCAACTAAAATCGTCATTGAATCAATTCGGCCCAATTGCTTTTAACGGCTCACATCCATTTGGGAGCGGGCAGTCCCACTGCGACCCGTCGTCCAGCGAGACAACTGCCAAAGGACCCATATATTAACCGACCATTATGTCAATATAGAGTGGGCGAATCGATCAAGGAAAATAATGATCGGAAATTGGACTCCTCCGAGGAATTCCTATTATAACAAGATGAGGAGTCAATAGAGGCAAAGAAAATTGGGAAATATATAACAATCTTAAATATTATTAGGGTTCCGTAGCTCTCTATCTATCATACCAATGTTAATCATCGCGTACACTTATTTTATTTCTTATAATTCACTGCGATATCGAAAACTTACTAAATTTCTTCAAAAATGTAAATCTTTTAATTTTGACTAAAATGCCTAATTTTCTTCGCCATGTTGGAAATACATATAGTTTACTAATAGTCATCTACACTACAAAAATGTAATAATTATATATGTATATATATTAACAAATATAACGAATATTAGTATACGCACAGGTCCGCTTAAGGGTATTACATAATTTATTAGTTACAACGGTTCTCCTCGCAATAACTAATGAACAGGTACTTGTATAATAATCGTGGAAGAGCAATTAGCTGAAAGCGTTTCATAGCGAGCGGAAACAGTCGTTCAATCGTAACGAGCGGTTCCGTACACTGCGGGAGAACTGAAAGACTAGCTTGATTAATTGATGGCTATTAACAAGGGCACCGGGAGAGCTCGCGGATTCATAAAATATATTAATATTTGCTCGGTACTGCCGTTGTTGTATTTATGCTAAGCCTATGCCATGACGCAGATGGCTACTCGAAGGGAAGTTAGACTCCAGCGTGTTGGAAACATTAACGTGACTGAGAAATGTTTACTTTCAGGATCCGAGTTCTTTCTCATTTATTAACGTCCTCACGCGATAGCACCTCACGCCGCGTTTATATGTTTGAAAGTGGAAAAGCAAAAATTTCATACGGTTTTCACTAATAAGAAGAATTCGAGGTATGCTTTATGATTTTGTCGATCTTGTGGCTAAGTTGATAGTGACAACAAACAGTAAAACAAGAGGTCCCAGGCTTCACTGACGCTCGGAGCAAATATTTGGGACAGATAATTATTGTTGACAAAAAATTTAGGTTAAAAATACTGATATTAACCCGAATGTGAAAACCGATATATCTATCCAGTTGCACGAAACGTGGTCGCTGCAAAACTACGTAGGCGAGGTGGAGGTTGATGTTTGACACGTCGTACACATCATCAAGCCGAGAGTGAATTAGCTTAGTGCCCTTTACCATATAGGGCTTTATCGCCACTTATCATCAGGTTGGATCGTAGTCAAGCGCTAGCTTATTTAAAGTCAACTGGTTCGTTTTTAATGTTTTAAAACTATAAGAGGCTCTTAACCCTAACATTTATTTCAGAGTGTTAGGAGTTAGATAAACTCGATAAAACTCTCGAGTTAGATAAACTCGATAAAACTCTTAAAATGTCATTAGTGGGAAGAAATATGTCTGTACATTTTTTTCCATACCCTTAATGTCGATTAACACTTTTTACATGAAAAAGACGTAAAAACTAAAGGATGATACACTATCTTCAGAACTATTAAGGCCATCATACAAGTAGAATAACTTGAATGTGAAGAGAGAGCTTAGTTTCTACTGCTGCCTCTGCAATTACAAGGAAATTCGACCAGGATTGCATCAGTTAGAAGTATTTACTTGTACGTAGAATACGCTGAATGGTTACGGATGGTTGCAACAAAATGTACGACTACCGTCACTTCAAGTGCTTTTAAAATTTGCATTACTGCGTCGGTTCATTCAGTAAACATGGTAATTAGTGGATGAAACCGCCCGGGTAAATTTGCTCTGCATTCATGAATGTGGAAGAAGAGTTGCAGGAGCTCTTTATTTTCCTCTTAGCACTGAGTAGACAACTATTTGCTTCATATTTATCACGTGTGTACCCTTCGTTTCACATAAGAAAGACCAAATACATAATGTTCATAAATTTAAGTATAATGTTACTATTATATCTGATGTTTGTTTTTTTGATGGTCACAGGGAATAAATATTGCTTAGAACTCCGCTAACGTAAAGCGTTGATTAAGACATATTTTGAATAAAGCCTTGAACACTAGTAAACACCGTGTCATCATCGATAATCTAATGATGTGAAACTGTGAGCGGTACTTTAGTATTTATATAGCTAAAACCGAGAACTACTTACCCATTTCCCATTGACAGCTTTCATGGCGGCGAACAGCTGTTTTAGCTCCTTCACCGTAACGCTATAACTGGCTAAGACACCCAGCATTTCTATCAACAGATCTGTAACAAAATATTAACGTAAATTACTATACAGATTAATCACTTGAGGTACAACGGCCTTCACTTAGCCTCGAGTACCAATTGACCATCCCTGCTCATTGTACTCCCTGGGGAACAACAGACATCGTGGTGTTTGTAGCAATAAGGCAAGGCGCCTCTTATTAGTACCCGAAAGCCGCGTTCCTTACTTTTGTAATAACCATATTCCTTAAAGGAGTTAGTATTTTTGTACGCCTGCCTAATTGCTACTATCTACTTCCACGGTAAGCAGGCAAATTAACAAAAGGGGGACCTGATGGTAAGTGATCACCGCCGCCAATGGACATTAATAACACCAGTCTGGAGTGTTACTAACGCGATGCCTGCCAAGAAGGAAACAAAAGACAAACTACATACGCGGGGAAGAGAAACAAGGAAAGCGGTACATTACTAAAGCAACTGGGATCAATATCGTCAGCAAGGGACCCTAGATACACCAACAACATATCACTTTAGGATAGGAGACAGAACAAGAATGGGGAGGATTATGGATAACAGACAAAACAAGAGGAGAACTGGCTCCCAAGCCCCCAGCCGGAACACGATAAATCGTTTTGCGGCTGATTCATGCAAGAGAGAGGTAGCCAGCCAGATGGGCTTCACAAAAAGATATTAATCCTTCCGCAAAGCCCTACCACCGAGCAGCTGACTTCTGTACGCCTTTAACGACGCCCTGGTAGACCAGCATGGGATTGGGCATTGTATTCTAAGCCGCCCCAATAAGGCGTAACGTTCTTAATAGTTATATTCTTCTTTTTAGATAAGTCTCGATTTATCTTTAAATTATACTCATAAGTAACACGATGTGCTTCGAATTTTGAACGGAAAGTTCTTTAGAAGTTTCTAAAGATCAACAAAGGCTTTAGTAGTTTGAAAACACAAAAGTTTCGAGTCATATTAAGAGGTTCGCAGCTTCAAAAGGAGAAATAATTTTCCGTAGCTATTAGTCACAAAAAGAAATGGGCCAGAGTCATATGACCCAGCGACTAATGCACAAAATCCCCCGAGACTCTACTACCATAGCTGGCATTCAGACAACACTACGCTACGTTAGGTATTTCGAATTACACGTGGCGGATACGTGTTCGGTGTAAAAATAACCGTATGGGAAAAGTTCAGTCCGGGTTCAATTAAACTCGTAGATTAACTCCGGCTGCCGTTGTTAAATTACATGGCAGTATTCTAAAATCAAAGTATTATATTATTCTCGTATTCTAAAAGTACTTCATGGTACGTTCGTACGTCCGCCCCTCTGTGCGTGACAGGGTTTTATCACTACAATCATAATATGACGCTCTACAAATACAAATTTTTAACAAAAGAAAATGAAAGGGGTTTCATAAAACATATATTTTTTTTATAAACATTTTTTTAATCTTCCAGTGTTTGAACCGTAATTCAAAAATGTACATAGTTTTATTTATACCTTAGTATTTTTTATGCTGTTTCTTAAGACGGTTAGGATACAAAAAACACGTTTGTATCTGCGAAGTTCGCATATTAGCACGAAAGCTCTTCTTGAATGGATTCATCTCGTAACTGGCCGAATTTTCAAAAATGTTTTTTCTGGTACTTGATTCTGATTTAGTCGTAAATATTTCCATGGCATACATAAATCAAGAATCCAGGTGTAATAGCTATAGATCAAATCTGTTCAGTCATTCGATATCGATGCATCAGAATAGGGATATCGAATGGAATTTACATCGAATGACCGTTCGGTGCCAGCACAACCGACATCGGAATGTAACGCCGCGATTGGAATGCCCCTCGATTGAATATACGAACAGAACCTATATACTGGTAATTCCGAAAAGGTTTCCAAATTCCCTAACTAGGTAACGTATTGTGACCTCTCGATGAATTGTTTCGATATTAGGTACCATTAAATCGCTAACTGCTGCACAAGAGTTACTGTAGTCTTACTTTACAGACCTTTTAATCTATGGTCAAATAGCTTCTCCGTATACAATCTGTATGGATTTTGTACAAACAGGCGATTTAAGTAACCATTATCGTCGTCAATAATAATTATTGTTTATTTAAGTTTGTGAGTCAATATATGTACATACGTGCTCGTTCACTTCGCTTCAAGACATGTTAGTTAGCATATATTTTCTTCTCACTTATTGGAAGAAATGTCTTGTTCGAAGCAATTAGCGTCTTAAAAGTTTTCATAAAGATATTTCACGCTCGGTTTCGTATAAACTGTGATTATGTCAAATGAATTATAAAAAAAATAAGTACAATACTCATTCTCGTTGATATAGAGTTACAAAATTCAGCATATGGTATATTTTATACCACAACAATTAATTCCCTAACTTACAATGCAATAAGCAATGCAACAAATTTTATGGTGTGATAACTTTGCAAGAATAAACTTATAATTCATTAATCTTGCAGGATATGACGAAAGTTCTCGAAAAGTCTAAAGTTCTACTAAGTTTGGATTAAAAAAATTGTTATAGGTTCTTTGTTATAAATATATTTAATGGGTTGTATAGTTTTCATATCATCGTTTCATTTCTTCTATTAGGTACCTACATAGATTTTAAAAATCAAAATGTAAAAAAGAAAGGATTATACGTTTCTCTGACTTCAAAGGGAAAACATATTCTCACGAGGTGTTCCAAAAGGTTTATTTTATTGCTGAAATAGAAATATGGAACTATTTTCATATCTTATACATATATTCTTAATGTCAATATAAAAATATAGCATTATTACTATAAGGAACAAATCGTAACAATGAAGAAAGGGACCAAAGTCTAATACAACACTGAAATAACTCAGCCGCTCAGAATATTTATAGCATATACTATCATCTACATCATATCCAAATCTGTTTTTCCTTGGTCTAAACACTGTGTCCAAATACTTTCTAAATTTTCTTCTTTCTATCACTACGCAACACTAACCTACGCGTTATTCATAAATTGAATTTTTTAAATATTTTCGCTACATCTTTATGTACTAGTTTCTACAGAAAGTGCTGCAAAAACTTAGTACCGGCTTCTGAACACACGTGAAGTAGTTTAAAGAAAATTAACACATTTCTTCCTTTCATACAAAATGTACAACATATCTAGCAACTTATTTATTTAGTATAAAACATGGATATTCGATTCAATCTTCAATGGCGCACTAATGAGCACGATCTACTCATAATTGAGGAGGCCTAGAGCATAGTTCACCACGCTGCTCGAACGCGGAAGAGGCTGTTTGATAAAATTCGTTAATATAAAGAAATAATCAAAATAAACTCAAAGCCGTTCTCTTCAGTAATAAACAACTCTGTAAAACTCGTTGAGTAATATACTAATAGTACTTAATGAGTGTTCATAAACAAAAGTTATTGTATTATATTATTTTGTTAATTGAATATTTAAATCCATTTCGATATTGTGATATTAATACAAACTTTTAAACGTACGTAGCGGAAGCTCTCAAAAGGAAAAATATTTCCCGATTTTGAAACATTCTTTATTGTTGCTCCGCCCCTATTGGTCTTAGCGTGATGATATACGTAGGTCAAACTACAAATTTTGTATATCTCAAAAAAACCACATGTTAACCTAAATATTATTTTAATTCCTTTTCATTTTCTTTGCATTTTAAACATTTTTTCATGCGGTCGAACCATTTTTTTAAACAGGAGGGCCACAGATCTGAAAGCATGTTATCTACGTGCTGATTGAAAGCTATCACTGCCTCTTCAGAGTTGGTAAAGGTGAAACCTCTCATCAAATGTTTGATTTTGGGGAAAATACAGAAATCACAGGTTGCTAGGTCAGGGCTATGTGCAGGATGGGTAACGAGTCATACATTTTCGGAAACTAAAAATGACTTTGTTTTGTTGGTCGTGTGTGAAGAAGCATTGTCATGATGTAGGAGAACGCGGCTGTTTGGTCGTCTTTCGCGAACTTTTTGTAACACCCTGGGTAAACAAATGTTGGAATATGACTTGGCGTTCACACACTTTTGATTTTCCAGAGGATTTGTGCAGATGGGACCCGTGGCTGAGAAGAAAAACGCGATCATTTTTTTACCCACGTTTCTCGTCTACCTCACCTTTGTTGGCCTGTTCTCATTTTCAAACACCCATTCACAAAATTGCTGTTTTTTCTCGGGTTCGAAACAATAAATCCACGTTTCGTCTCCTGTGACAATGTCATAAACAGCATTAGAATGTCCGTGGTCGTATTTCAGTACCATCTGTGAGCACCATTCCACGCGAGCTCGCTTCTGCTCCGCTGTCAGTACATGAGGGATTCACTGACAACAAAGTTTCTAAACTTTCAATTCTTTGTGTAAAGTTATCTTTATTTGGCTCATACCAATCCCCAATAGCCCTCGAATTGTCTCATAGGTAACCCGAGGGTATTCTTCAATTAGCCGCTTAACAGTGGCCAAATTATTTTCGTTGACGGTAATTGAAGGCCGAAATTCGTCATGTGAAGAAACCAGACCTCCCTCAAATTCAGCAAACCATCGCCTCACGGTGCTCAAACAATTTACTTCTCTCCCAAAAACATTTTGAAGACGAGCTGCACAGTCTTGCGCCGAGAGAGAACTTTTAAAATAAAATATCTCTATAAAATCTTTTCGACTTAATTCGTTGCGTACGTAGAACTTTGTTGTGTGATAAAAAGCAAGTGACAAATTATTTCCCGCCAATTTTTCTTTTTTAATACCAAGAAGGTTGCAATGTTTTAAAAAACATAACATTCGAAATTCAAATAGTTTCAATTGGCTAGAAGTGCAAAACTTTTAGTGTGCCCCATGTATTAAGGTAATTGTTTTTAATATCAAATAAAATGGCAGTAACAAGACAATGATGGAATTGTCGACATTTATGAATATTACAATTTCAGTGACGAGAATTTAAGATGATTGTTTGTCTGTTTAGTTCTTCGTCGATGGTTAGTTTTAACAACACAGAATCCTTATAAAAGGCTTAAAAATGTTAAATGGTAGTTTACTTACCCATAAAAAATACGCCTGATGTATTTCTTTTACTGTTACTTTCACACCATATTTTCGTAACAAAATGTTCGCCATATTTTCGTAACAAAATGTTCTACACAACTTATACCACTAGTTATTTTACCGTTACTTTAATAAAACGGTGGTTATTTAACAAAACTACGTGAAGAACTCGATCAGCTGACGTTTGTTTAGAAAAGTTCAACTTTGCTAAACAACGAAAAACCGGCACACATGACGAGACAGAAGATGCTGTCTTTCTGTCTGCCTTCCTTTACACAGAGTCGTATAAGTCGTTCTCTTTCTATATGAATAAAATGCTACGCCTAAGTACGAGAAAGAATAAGACGTAAATTGACAGGCTCATTTGTCATTAATGCTTGTCAAACGTTACCTGTCAAGAGTTTCTTCCCGCCACTGCAGTCTTGCCTGACCATGATCCATGCGACTGGGTCAAAATATCGGTATAAATATTAATAATCGTAAGTAACCCGTTACAGATTTAAAAAAATATATTATCAACGAAAATGAAAGTTTAAAATCATAAGTCAATAGAGTCGCACGCAATTAAAATACGTTAACCTGTCGAGCTTTAACCTAATCAATCCATCGGCTTTTTTACGCCCACTGTTGATCACAGAGGTTAGTTTTCGCTTGTAAGGACATATAATACCGTCCGTAGTACCGCCAATTTCTCACAGAACACCGCATGTTGACGATACAATGGTTTAGTCTTCAACCTTTTAAATTCTGCCCAACGCACACAAGATACGACACATTCCCATCTCTCACAATGTTATTGGCGAGTGACTCGGAACGAGAAACTCGACTCTGCTTTGGTCTTCACCCTCCGGTGTTAGTAACAGTTTATCTGTTTCCAGCTTTGTTATCTTGTCATCAGTCCTAAGAATCCTAGCGTTATATATTGCAGTAGGTTTTCGTAGCCCGGTAATTACGCCTTTTACGCCATCCCAGAAGAGATAAGAGTGTCGCTATTCTTTTGAAATTAACCCGGCAACCTCCGTTTGCCCACCTTTAAGTAAGTTAAGTGCCTAAGTTTTTCTTTAAAATTCATTAAGTATGCTAATATCATATTTTTTTTGTTCCCAGAAACAATTGTTTAGTTCAAAGGCAGGTCTTCCCAGATCCATGATTTAATGATCCATATAATAGCAAATGTTGACATTGATATTTTTACAGCTTTTATTCTGTGATGAATATGTTATGTTGCTAAATAATATGCTGGTTACAGAGAAACAGATAAATAGACGGACTTGGCTAAATTGTAAGGATTCTGAATGACTTCAGAACTCTTAACAGATTTGGTTTTAAAGTTGCATTGAATCTCATTTTACATTATTTAAAATTCTTAAAATACATTTTATGTTCTAATATATCTCTTTTGTGCTGTTAGAGTACTTATATTGCAAGTGTTCAGTATATTATATAACTAAGCTAATTGCATATTAAATTACCTATCCTTAAATCTAATTCTTGCCTGACTTCCACTGCATCGCTGATATTCTTATTAGGTTGTCCGAGACTCCTCAGAGCTCGGTGAACTGATGCTGGTGTGATTTCCGAAAATTTAGCTCTGTATATCGCTAAGTTACGCTTTCGTTCGGTACATACTTTTATTATCTCAAAACCAATATTTTCCCCTTCTCTGTCACAATCTGTCCAAATTATAAGACCGTCACAACTGCGAATTTCTTGTTCCAAAGTTTTCTATAACAATCAATAGAACAAATTATCATATAGAATATAGTAATTTTAGTACTGTTGTGTATTGATCTCTCAGTAATTTATGAGTGGATAAGAGAGTACCCACACATCAGCTATTAATGGATCCGGACCACTTACATGACAGTATGAAATATCAAGTAAGTATAATAACAAGTACGTAGTGTTTTTTTTGGGTCAAGGAATCACAGAAATGAATAATTATTAATCAAGGTTTAATTTCCAAATAAATATCAAGTTTGTTTGTAAAAAGTTCAAAATGTTGAGAAACCCCGCTTTTCTTTCTGTTTATAATTGGTATGTAAATTCAGCATAACTACACTGTGCTTAGTTGTATTTATTATTTATTTATTTATTTAACATTAGACATTTAAATAATTACATGTAATAAATTTAAATATGACTTTTAAAAACTAAACAATTTAGCAAACATAAGAATAAAATCTATGCAGTTATTGAAGTGCGCAGTATGACTCATTCTCTTCATTATCAACATCATAGAGAATCAACTTTTTATATACTGAAATAGAGACCAATCTTTGCTTCTGAATGAGAAATCAATATGTAGTGCCTCAGGTAGTTTTCATTAGAACTAGTCTAACAACCTACACTATCACCACAGTGTACATGTCTTGCCACAGTATGCTTGTACAATGTGCTTACATACAGGATGCACTACTTGTGAATACTAATTTTTGGTATAGTATCATTAATTTTAGTACTTATCTAATTTATTTATTTGTACTAGATAATATTAGTATTGATTAATAATTTAATCAAATAATGTGTTACACAAAATCATGGATCAGCAACTATTTCTTAAATGAGGGCCATAACTAAATAAGGATATTGTTCGATCCATGATGTGTCGTTGTTGTGATAATGGGTCGTCAGCATAGCAACACTTGTCCCTGGCATCAAGCACACTATAGTTATTTTAGCATTCTTACTCCACAAATAAAGAGGGCAACAAAGAAATAATAGAAATATAACAATGTAAATAATACTATGTTTTGTGACAAGAGCCTTTATCTATGGACTCATTCTGTTTAGCGGTCTGAATTGGTGGCACTAGTGCAAAGATCGGGGTTATCTTTTTTTTTTCATAAAAACTTATCAAGTTTGTATGTGAAAAATCCAGATTAACACAAATTTAACACAACCCACCTTATTTAAGCAGCATGTTTACGTCTGCACTCAATGTCGTAATAGCAAAATTAATTATTAATAAACTGACTATTATGAGTAACAAGAGAAATATTAAACCATTTACCTTAATATTCTCATAATTTTGAGGGCAGTATTTTGTTATGGGGGCGCTGAATAGTGATTCCGGATGGCATGAGTTCCAATTTCTGAATGATATTACAAAATCTAGTGCTAGTAAGTGCCCTGACACAGAAGTCATCACCATTTTACTCTTCTGGCCCAATACTTCAGCTTCAAATTCATAAATCTTGTTGAACTTGGAGAATCCTTCACGCTGGAATGTGATACATAAAGTTATAAGAAGGTGGGAAGTTAAAAATAAAAAAGAAAATATTAGATAGCCCTAGGATTCAAGGTAGGTAAGAATTTAATTTGAGTAAACTTAATTTTTACATGAAGTATTTACTGAATAATTTAATACTTACTCTTTGTGGTGTTCGACATAAATGGATAGCAATATTTTTCGCAGCATCGTTCTTCTCGGCCACATTCAAATATTTCATTGTTATTGACTTGAATCGGACACTTAGCAACGGACTGATTATACGTGCGTAAATGTTCAGATAAGCGTTAAATCTATTTCCATAGCCAGGACGTACGGGGCTCCACATAATAAATTTAAATTTATTATATTATAAGATGCCCGCGGTGCCTAATTAGAAGAATACTATAATACATTCACCACTATTATTAACACGAAGCTCCACCTTTTTCATAAATAGGTAATTAAAGTTTACTTATTATCCAAGTATATATTGAAAAGATTAATTGTTTCGCTATGTTTTTAGTTTTAAAACAAATTTATTTATTTATTTTGTGATTGACGCCCAGTAGCTTGAAACGCCTGAGACAGAATAGTCAATTTAAACAGACGACCAAAGAGCTGAACTGACACTTGTCAGATCCTAAAATGTCAAAACGTAAAACAATTATGGCGGATCTGTCATTGTCAACTTCTACTAAAAAGAAACATGGCTATGGAACTACATTACAAAGCATAGACGTAGTAACTAAATAGATGGACAATAATCTCATAATAGCGTCGCTGAAATTGTAATATTCATGTGTGCAAAAATTAAAATTGTGTTAGTTAATTTTGGTAATGTCATATTGAATTCTTTCCCATATCGACATAAAGTCGATAACTTTATCATTGTTTTGTTGCTGGTATCTTATTTGCTTTTGAAAAACATAATGATCTTAATGGTTAAACTTAAATGCAAACTAATATTATCTTAATAATATTATATTCAGTAGGTAAAAGGATAAATAATAAGCAAACCTATTTAGTTATCATAAATGAGTGTTTTATTCAAACTAAACACAGTTTAACACAAAATTCAAATAAACTAACCGAACATTTTTCTTGCAAATAAAAGTAAATAGGTTACATTATTTTGTACACATACAGATTTATATATATGATTGCTAATAAAGCAATGGAGTCATACTTATGACTCCTATGAATTTAGCAAAATTCTTTTTAGGAATCGCAACTTATTATGTATACATTCATCAGTCAGAACATATGAACGGTTCTCAAATGTGTTCTGACCATAGACGTAGTACGACGTAGTTCTGACTTTCGTTGACAATTTAATTTGCTACCTAGCTAGCTTGTTTTGCTGATTTGTTATTTCATAAAATTATGTTGTGTTTTTCCTTCTTCCGTGTTCTATTATTGTTTTAGGCAACCTGTCAAAATTACTTTTTACCCGTCTCCGTACGATCTAAATTGTAGAATTAACACTTTAAAGTGGTTTCAATTAAAGAAAAATGGTTTAGTCATCTTATATACGTGTAGGAAATACTTATATCTGCTAAGTTCTGCTATAATGCCGAATTCACTTTTGTTTATCAACAAAGGGTTAAAATATTCGAAAATGTGTTTTTTAGTTAATTGTCTCAAGAGATTTAAGAGTTCACAACAATGGCTCATACGCCAAAATTCAGATCCTTATGTAGAGAAAGCGAAAATGTACAATTACAGGTATGTTTTATTTCTAGATAAAAATAATTTTGTCTGGCATTAACTCTACAATGTTCAACTACTCATCACTAAACTACACCAAACATAAAAGCAAAATGCCAAAACAACTCAAAAACTATCTACCAATACTGTCTGTACAAAATCAGAAATGAAATTGCATAGGTAATATACATAGAATTGGTTGTAATATAGCATACATATACAATCATACATCTTTTAAGATAACGTTATTGGATTAAAAGCTTATGTAAAGATAAAATTTATTTATGAGATTGTTTGTCAGTGATGCCCTGGTGTTTCTGTTGTCCGTGTGCAAAATCCACTACTTACCACCAAATAACTTGTTTGCTTATCGGCAAATTGTTGGAAGATAATTTGTGAAATTAAGAAAGGGTATTTCTCTATGACATTGAAACTAATGAAATTATTTTTTGTTCCCAAATTGTAGTCTTCTATTACTGCCATATTCCAGGTGTAGAAGTGCATTCAAACTGCTTGAAATTAATGACAAAACCAATATTTTGGTGCCAGGGCTCACTGTTGTTGACCTTGGAGCTTCACCTGGTTCCTGGACCCAAGTGGCGGTTCAGAAAACAAATGCTGATGGATTAGATAAAGCAAAACCAAAGGGTACAGTGTTAGCCATAGATAAGTTACAAATTTTCCCTATTGCGGTAAGTCTTTAGTTTGTGCATATTAGTAGTTAGTAAAACTTTTGACAAACTTCAATGTATGTTTTCTGATACATCTGATAAATATAGTTTGGTAAAAAAACAATAATTTTAATGAAATACTATTTAAATCTTTTTGTGACGCCCAAATGGCTGGCTACCACTCTCTTACTTGAATCAGGTGCCAAACAATTTATCATGTTCTGACTGGGAGCTTGAAAGCCAGTTGACCTCTTATTCTCCCTAGCCTTCAGTCATCGTCCTTTCGATTCTTCCTCTGTAACCTGTCCTGAAGTAGTATGTTGTTACTGTATCTAGGGTCAATATATCTCAGTTGCCTCAACGATGTACTGCTTCCTTTGTTCCTTTCTCTTCTCTGTGTATGCAGGTCTACTACTTCCCTCCTGGCAGGTAACACGTCAGTAACTTAACAGTCAGGCGGCAATGATCACTTACAATCAGGTGACCATAGTTTGCCTGTTAATTACAATAAAAGAGAATCCTTTCAAAAATGTATGAACATAATGTTAAATATGTAGAGTGTAGTGTAATATATTTTAATTCTGTTGTCTTTAGGGAGCATCTATCATGAGCAATATGGATTTCTCAACAATCGAGGCTCATGACAAAGTTGTGAAAGCTTTAAATGGTAAGGAAGTGGATTTGGTTCTCTCAGACATGGCGCCAAGTGCTACAGGAATCAGAGAGTTGGACAAAGACAGGATAATAGGCCTGTGTTACATGGCTATAAGATTTGCTGCTCTAGTCACAAGAATAGATGGCAATTTACTCATCAAAGTTTGGGATGGAAAAGAAGTACCTATATTAGAAATGGATTTAGAACGATTTTATAAGAGTATTAAGATTTTAAAACCACAAGCCAGCCGATCAGAGTCTTCTGAGAAGTTCCTACTTGCTAGAGGTTTTAAAGGTATTCAGAGACCCTTGAGAAATGGCCGATGGGGATAAAATTATACATGGATTATTGCTAGATATCTACTTTAGATGACTACTCATAAATCAAATAAATATATTATCAAATCCTATGATTATACTCGAGAATAATTTTACTATGAGGTAAGCTTACAACAAAAATTTTAAACTTGAATATTATTGTTCATGTTTGTAAGTGAATAGTATTTAAATAACCACAATAAGATCTTAAAATATTTTTTTGACAATATTTAATATAGGATTCAGTGATATTAAACCAAAATGGATTATGAATGTAAAAGCAAATTTAAATAGTATCCGACAAGTATTGTCAAGTGAATTTATTTTTAATTATATTAGAATCTATTAAAAACCTGTACAAAAGAGAATAATAACTGTATTATAGAATAAAAAGTAAAGGTTGTAAGCCGGTAGTGACTAGTCAATTCTGTAATAATAAATATTGTGTAAATTGTATATATAATTTAAAATCCACCTAGAACATAATTAGGACAAAAAAATACATATATATAGAGTAGTTGGCTTAAGAGATATAATTATATCATAAACACGAGACAGTGTTATATTTGTGTTAAGGATACCTACATATATTATCTAGGACATAGGTCGTTTGTATGATAAAAATTCCAAATCGAATTTGCACCGAGTACCCACAGGACGAACAGTTTTTTTTATATGAAAAGCAGGCAAACGAGTAGACGGTCATCTGATGGTAAATGGAGTGCAAACAGTTAACATACGTGTTAATAATTCACTTTTGTCTGTTCATTATACGTATCTATCAGGAAAGGAAAGGAGAAATGATAACTGTTAGTTTAATAATCCAAAGCCAATGAACTTTATACAAAATGTAATTTATTCATTTTAGCATAAAAATTGTTGCGTAAATTTTTATCGACTAAAGCTTTTACACAACTGATTCTCATTACGTAATCTGTTAAATTATAAAGCTGTATTACGTAATATTATTAAAACAATATGGCGAGTTTAAAATATGGAACACATTTTATTTATTTGTAAAATAATAACATTTTATTAATTATTATAATGGTACAAATAATGCTTTTTTAAGTTTAAATTACATATCTAAAAATATCACAAATTATGGTAAATGTCAATGATGTGCAATGAAATTTTGTAGCAAAATATTGATTATCAATTACAGGTTGATAATTATGATTTGATTCTTCCGTCGATCAATAATATAACTATGTCGGTCAGCGACATAAGCGACACCATTAAAATATTTTTAAATTATGCACATGTACTTGGATACACAAATACGTGGATAAATAAATTATATACCAATTTTTTGTCTATGATTAGTAGATTACTGCCTACCATCAGATTAATATGTGGGCATTTACCAACAACGTTCTTTATATGCATTGTTTTGGAATTGTGCATTTAACACAGCCAATGCCTTTTCAAGCTTATTATTACCCACAATGTCGAATTGTTGCACTTAATTACAATTCCTAGGAATAACTACTAGGAATACCTAGTAAGTAGTTAGTGTAGGTACTTAATATTAGTTCCTTTATTAATTATTTTGCCATTTCATATCGACTTCGATTTTCGGAGGAGATACCTATCTTTAACATAATGTATATAACAATTCATTATTCCTAAAACTGTTATTTTAACTTACCTTACTTTTTTGAAAACTCACATCCATAGCAATATTATAAATCTGAATGTGTGTTTATATATTTGTCTGTTTGACACATCGCAATGGAGCGACGGATTGACTTGGTTTTTTTTTATAGTTGATTGTTTGAAGAGTGACATAGGCTACTTTTTATAAACATTGGTATCACACGAGTGAAGTCGCGGACGGACATTACGGACCGCGTTAATTATATAAGTAGGTATTTAATAACAATAAATAAAAAAATACCACATTATTAAATTATTTCATACTAGATTTTTCTCGCGACTACGTCTGGTACCTTCAACCCAAAAGTCAACTCTAGTGCATGAACGTAAAGTATTATGCTTTTACTCAGTGCATATTTGATTTAGATCTTTTTCCATACTAATGTGACAGTATAGAAAAAATCCGGATGGAATTTACACTACGTACCTACAGGTATATTTTCAGTAATGAAAATTTTTCATTCCCTATTTGATCAGCTGCAAACCTTTTATCGCGAAATAAAGTACCTAGCTGTTTCTCCTCAAGTTATATTCTCCTGCTAAACCAAATCTGAAAATCGATTTAGTAGTTTAGTGAAAAGAAGGAAGACGGTTACTTTTGTATTTATTAGTGAAGATTGTGGTATGGGGTCAACTAGAAATATCCAGACCAATGAATATTTTTTAACAGCGATTTTATCGGATTTTATCTTAACCCATAAGATGCCTTCGCTTACTAATGATCCCCCTAATATTTTTAAAGGTTTATATTATCTATAACACGGTATAATATGGAGTTACAAATCATATCTATATATAGGAAGGTCTATTAGAATTGTTGGGCTATTTAATTCTATTTCAAGTAAAGCACGATTACGATGTGAAATAATATTATTTTCAAAAGGTTATAAGATGTAGCGTGCATTCATTTGTTTTTTAATATTTACTGCAAATTAATTTAACTGTTGGCTTTACACTCGTATCGCAGTTTCTATATTCAAAAACGACCCCGGCCTATAACGTGAAACTAGAACCTAACAGTGGTTGGCGACAATTTCATCGAGATAGGGTTGTTTGCTGAAGCAAATTTTGGTTCTACTTCGCTGTGTGAACTATTGGTGTGTTAGTAGCTTTTTACATTGTAATGTTTTCACATGCTCTAAGTCGCTAGCAAGCTTATGTTCTGATGAGTGCCGATTGCTGCTGAAGATTGATTCTGTTCATACGAAATGCGTTCGGGTGCCATGGTTCAGTTTGTTCAGCTGTGCTGCAGAGAGGAGACTGGAGTGAGCTGCGTGATCGAGGAGCAGCAGACGTTCCCCTCGCTCGTCGTTTGCTAGCATGGCGCGCGCGCATCTACTTTCGCCAGTTTCCAACGCAAAACTGCAGACCGCCCACACGGCGTAGATGAATGTAAGTGCGAAAAACACGCACACGAAACCTGAGACAGAAAAATATTTGGAAGTAGTTATTGGCTCGAAATTCAGAAACTTGTTATTTTTTTAAGCAAACAGCTTGTGTTGTGTTGTCGGAGGACCGTACTATCTTTACTATCGGTCTATAATGAAATGCCCTTCTGGGATAGCTTCAATTAGGCCGACCAACTTGATTCCTTTGTTCATTAATTCAATCTAAATCACTAACAAATCTTTGTAACCCGATGACAAATAAGTGAGTCCACAGGGAGCAACGCCGGCGGAGTCATGTTAATTCTCGAAATAATGTATCGTTGTTTGAATTCTGGATCAAATTAATCTCTAAAATTTATATATAACAAAAAAGAGAAAAAATTTGTAAAGAATAAACTCAAAAAGTACTGATTCGATTTCAAAAATTCTTTCACCATTAGAATGCTACCTTATCACATAGACGACGACATAGGCTATATAAAACAGGTTTATAATAAAAAAAATATATGTATAAATATAATACATAAATGTAAAAATATATATTATCGTCTCTGTGAGAAATGTTTACTCTGTTTATAAATCCTAACACAATAGTAAACTTTTAAAT